>APFE031441494.1:0-11637 GCA_000404065.3 Pinus taeda
TAAGTTGTCTTCAGACCAAGGATGAAGTTTGTATATATATATATATATTGCAGCCTCTGCTCAAGGTTACAGTCCAATGTGCTAGGATGTTTTATGTTAGCTCTTACCCTGCTGGTTAGGTTTTCTCTGAATTAGCATAAATAGATTTGAACCTATGCAACAGGATTCGTCCTACAGGGGCTATGTGTCTTGAATCCAACAAATCCAACATGATTCGTATGGATTCGTGTCTGGACATCGTGACACATCATGTCCGATCAGAACACGATCGAATCTAGATCGTGTCACGATTTCCGGACACGAATCCGGAAAAACAGCGACCTGCACAACTTTTTAAGAGGGCTTTCCTCATTTCTTTTTGCACATTCACTCATTTACTTTATTGTGGGTGTTTGGGAGCAAGGATAAAAGGGTGTGGGAGCATTTTCAAAGAGATTCAAGCAACAGGGAAGTACATTTTCTCTAATATTTTTGCATTTTTTATAGCAGTTTGCCAAATGCATTTCTTTTACAAATTTGTGCATTTTTTGCTTTTTTTTTGCAATATTCATGGCTCAATCAAGGGCAACAGGAAAGGGGCAAAGGAAGGGGAAGAATGTCCCCATTGGAGATGCCCCTCCTCTCCCAATTTCATCAGAGTCTGCTGCAAGTAATGTTGAGGGAAAACTTCCTCCTCAATATAACATTGAAAAATATCCCTTCTGGAAATATGTCACATGAGAGCAAGGGCCAAGCAGCAAGGTGAAGGGAGGAGGCAATGTGAGTTGGAAATGCAAGTATTGCCACAATTCTTTCACAAGCACATATTTCCGTGTGAAAGGTCATTTGTTGGCTTTAGCAAGACAGTCCAATGTTGGTATGGCAAATGTGGCTGCGAAATCAAAAACAGCTAAGAATGATGGCCCCCTTCCATTCTTGAGGAAAGGCAGCAACAAATTCCCATTTGAGAGTTGTAGTGGAGGACAAGCAACAAAAAGACAGGCAATTTCACTCGATCCAATGGACAAGATTTTTCAGAAGGACAAACGGGAAGAGCTTGATCTCACCATTGCCTTTTTTTTATCAAAACTTCATATCCTTCAATGTTGCATGCTCACCTCTATTTATTGAGATGTGTCGAGCTCTAACTCAAGGGGCTCCATCAGGGTATGTGCCTCCTTGGTCAGAGAAGCTTAGAACCACATTGTTGACAAAGGCGAAAAAAGACGTGGCAAAAATGCTTGAGCCGATTAAAGCATCATGGCCAACATCTAGGGTTGGCAATGTTTATGATGGATGGACAGATCCAGCATGACACCCACTCATCAACTTCATGGTGTCTTCCTTGAATGGTCCAGTTTTCTTGAAAGCAGTGGATGCAGTTGGACAATACAAGGATGCACAATATATGGGTTAGTTGTTTATTAAAGTTATTGAAGATGCAGGTGTTGATTCTTGTGTGCAAATCATTACAGATAATGCACCTATTTGCAAGGCTGCTAGCATGATTATGGAAGCTAAATATCCACAAGTGTTTTGGACATCTTGCATTGTCCATTCATTGAAATTAGAATTGAAATCTATTGCTTCTTATGTGTTTTGGATTGGTAACATTATTGAGGATACACGGCATATCCGTAACTTTGTACAAAACCATACAAATGCCCTCACTATCTACAAGGAGTACAACAATCTATCATTGTTGAAGATTGTGGATACACGATTTGCCTCTTCATTCATCATGTTGAAGAGGTTGAGAGAGGTCACAATCACTCTTGGGGCCATGGTTATTTCAGAGTTTTGGTCTTTTAGGAGAAAGACAGATTAGGTAGCCTCTAAATGAGTGAAGGACATAGTGTTAGATGATGCTTGGTGGGAGAGGGTAGATCTAGTTATTCAGATCATGGACCCTATCATTTCCTTGCTTCGATTTGCAGATATAGACCATCCCATCCTAGGAGACGTTTATGAGGAATGGGAATCCATGATTGAGTCTATGGGGAGCATTATTTTACAGAGTGAGTGCCCCAAGTATGAGACATCATCAGAGGCCTTCTTCACCACTATACAGGATATTCTTGTTAGTAGATAGGACAAGAATTGCACACCTATACATTGTTTGGCTCACTCATTGAACCCAAAATACTACAGCCATGAGTGGCTGAATGGTGGTGGACCTTCCCGCAGATTCCCTCCTCACATGGATGGTGAAATCTCACAGGGGAGGAAAGATGCATTCAGGCGGGTTTTTCAGGAAACAAGCATCCTTTGATGAGGTGGAGGATGCCTTTGCAAAGTTTTCCACTGTCACTGGTTGATTTGCAGGATATGATCTGATTAGAGACAGGGGGACTAAGAAGCCCTTTTCTTGGTGGGCAAATGATGGGGCAACGAGCGCTCCCCTACAGTAGTTAGCCATGAGGCTCCTCTCTCAAGTGACTTCATCCTCTTGTTGCGAGAGGAATTGGAGCACATATGGGAATTTGTATAGTGTCAAGAAGAGAAGGCTTGAGCAGTCCAGGGCAGAGACAATGGTGTATGTGCACACGAACCTTCGTCTTATTTCCGGGCAGAGGGCCGAATGATTGAAGGGAAAGACAAAGATGTGGGATGTCTTTCCTTATGATATGGGTCTAGACAGCAATGTTGAGTTGGCATTGGCCAACTTGGATCTCAATGATCTAGTGCTAGAGCCTATCAGATTTGATGATGGTGATATTGTAGAGGGGTCATCCTCCACACCAGCAAATGCAGAGATGACTTTGGATACAGAGAAGAATGCCGCAGAGGAGAGCAGTGGTACTGGTGACCATGATGATCAGGACAGTGACGTTGATTTTGATGACGACTATGAGGATTAATGATTCATGAATCATGAGCTACCTACTGCCTTGAGGCTTGTATACTTGTAGTTGTTTTGTATTTTCTATTTGATATTTCTATTTGTCATTGGCATTGCACTACCTATGTAACACATTTTTATTATGATGACTTAATGAGAAAACTACAATTGTCAGTATCTTTATCTTACTATCTTATCTTTCTCCTATTGGATCATTGATGAATTGAATATGTATTATGAATCATGATTTATCATTTATGTCACAATTGTATTTGTATGTACTATGTACTATGCATAATGTTACTTTGCAAACAGTAAAACTTACATGTAGATGAAGATCTATTTTTCAAATCAATGAATTCGTATCATGAATGAGAATTTGTGTAAGAAATATCTAATTTTTAATATATATATATATATATATATATATGACGTATCCGAACGTGTCCTATTCCGGAGGGTCAACATGTCTGTATCCGACACTCGAATTCCCGCATCTGTCTAACCCTGAATCCACGTGTCAGGTGACTGAGATTTGAACTAATCCTTATGTCTAGCTTTGTTGCTTGTACACAAACCGAGTTCTTATTGGAAGGCCAAAATGCCAAATATAATCAAGGTTTCTTTAGACAAGGATCCTTCAAGGTCGGTTTCAAAATATACCTATATATGTGATTGTGTAGAGCATAAGTATATAAGTGAGTGCACTGTTTGGAAGGAAATTATTGTAGGTCAAGTGTCAACACAGGGATCTGGTATTATTTATGTTGACAAGGATCTAAAACTAAGATGCAACAAATTTGGTAGTTTTAAATTGTGATAGGGCCGAAAATCGTTGCTCAAAGAAGGTCGCAAACCACAAGTATAGTTACTTTATGCCAATGCAAAAAGCCTTAGCCATAGGTCTAGTATGTTATACTGTAATGTTCCTTCAAAAATTCACCACAGGACCGAGAAAGTTATAGACCTTCACTTTCCTTTTTCAAGGTCTAAAACAAGAAAAGAAAATGGTCTCCACTTCCAAAAGGTTTTGCCCCAACGAATCATAATCCAAGGTAAAACCAAGACAAAAACAAAGAAAAATTACCTTCAATTTACAATGTTTTGTTCAAATATTGAGATCCCTAGATGTTGTACTTAGAAGGATGAAGAATTCTTCGTCACGTAGATCGATGAATTTAGAGCTAAGTCATAAGAATAGTTTGTTATATTGTTGTTATTTGAGAGATGAATTAGACCTTATTTTAGAGGTCTAGGATGGGCTTCTTAAAGTGGACGTTGGAGGCTTTAATAGGGGTTTCATGAGAGCTTTAGGATATTAAGATTTAAGTAATATATGCCTTATATTTTAAGATAGGAAGGCCACTAGCCTTGAGGGAGATATGTATCAGTTTCTTAACTTGAAAATGGTTAACTGCACTTTCTAAGGGTGAACGATAATTTAATACCTTACCTTAAAATAATAAATCCATTAATAATTATTATTATCCTCATGTTAGATACTTAATGACTATTAACCAATAAATGTGTGCCATGACACCATCCAATGGGTTTTAGCCCACCAACAAGGGTCCCCAACTACAAACTTGAATATCTCTCAAACCATGAAGAACTACATGGCATGCCACATACCACCAAAAACATCTTTTCGAGGAGAACCCAATGACGTGGATTTCTAGGACAGAATCAATGACTAGCCTCTCCAAAAACCCTCGACAAATTTGGGGTTTGTCCTCAATCTAGGGAACCCAAACCCTAGAACCAGGGTTTTCAACCATCCAACAATGGAGCTGCCAACTTGATGTAATCCAGACAATTATAAGAAGCTTTCATTATCAATTTGACATCAATGACTTGTGTTTCAGTCAAAGTCAAACCTAGTCAAACCCCAAGGTTGACATCAATGACAACACTATACAACAAAGACACCAAAAATTAGGTTAGTAGCCAGGGCAAAACCCACAAGGGGAAAACCTAGCAGTCATTTCCTTATAGAATCAAATCAAAATGAGAAATCTGTAAGTCATAAACAAACTAATCAGTGGACCAATTACCCAAGTTCCAAGTTAGCCCTTCATATGTTTGTCCACAAGAATGTCCATAGAGTTGTTCACAAGATGCCACATCATTGTTACAGAACTGTCCACAACTCTCTCCTCAATAAGAGCCTAAATTTCATCCTCTGTACCAGCCACAAACCCTTCATATCATCTTCAAAGCAGCACATGGGATTACAGAATTAATGTGCCTTATAACCATAGAAAGAAACTTTGAATAACCACACTGAACATCCCAGAACTGCGCTTGAGAAGGATTCATAGATTGCTTTGTATAAAACCTCAAATAGCTCACATACCATAGAGAATAATGTGCCTCAAACTCGCATTCAGCCTTAGACCCGAACTTCTGCCATAGACCCTTCGTTTAAGCCTCAGAGATATGGGTGATCTAAATCTACTTGTGAAGGAGAGCGAATAGGCCCTATTTATAGTTGTTCGTTCATGTGAAGGGACATGTCTCTGGGCAAGCCAACTTGAATTTTGGAGGGCCGACTTGGCAGTTGGGATTTGACCAAACAACACAAAAATTTAATTCTTTTCTTTTCTTTTAAATGTCCAAATGGGACATGACAAAAATATTTTTTCTTTTTGACTCTTTACAAGATCATAATAATATACAATATGAAGACCAAACCTAGTTACAATTTCAACATGATTACCACATCAAAAACTCACCATGAACTCTCAGTGAGTACTGAACAGTGAGGGTAACTTCCTACTTATTTCAGAGGTGGTTGTTGAAAATTGGTAGCTTCAGTTAGTATTTTCATTGGCAAAGCGAAGGAGAAATTATATATTTTTCATGTTGACCAAGTCGACCTCACTTGGTCAAGTCGACCTTGTTGACCACTCAAGTGTCAACTACATGAATTTGTTAAATACTCCATGTCAGAGGACATTTCAGAGCATTCCATCATGGTCAAAAACATTTAGATTTCACAACTTCATCATCATCATTCATCTTCAGGTCATCATGTTGTATCCCAAATTTTGTTTCCCTACGGGGACGATGTAAAAATGATTCTAATATGATGAATATAAAACCATGTAACACATCTAGGTAACTTAAGATCTTTGTCACTATAGGGAGCATTTTTCCTTAGCTAATTACTTGTGTTTATCAACACTAAATAATTGGTTAAGTTCCTCTCCCACACATCCCCCAAAGCTAGAGTGAGGCCTGATGGTAATGTCTTAGGTGATTCCTAGTGTATAGAGTCGATGTAAAATACCATACTAGATCATGCCTAAAGTTTTGTAGAATTTGGATGAGTATAAGTGATAGTTTTTAATTGTCAAAATTCCCCAACTGACCGGGATTTTTTATGTAATATCTGATGTAGAATGTAAAAAGTGTTGTTTGTAGTTGTAGGAGGTATGAATACTCAAAATTAGGCCTCAACACGTCAACTTTCTATCTAGACACACTTTAGGGGTCAAAAAATGTGTCTACGCCCCTCAAATTGTATTATTTCCATTTTTTTGCAAAAACTAGCAGTTAATTAGTCGGAAATTAGCCAAAAAAATAAAATTCTCTACAAGACGAAAAATGATTAAAATTGAAGTGGACTTTCCCAAGAAAGGAATCAAGTCAAAAGGTGAAAGAATCTCCACAATTCAAGTAGGAAAAGTCCCAAAAGAAATTATTTGGTCTAGAAAAGCAACTAATGACCCAGAAAATCGATTGTTTTATGCTCTCATGTCTTATCTAGCACACATCCCCATGTGGAGCCAAATGTTGACCATTGAAGTACACTTGAAAATTCCATGCCCCAGGATATGTTAGAGGAGTCTTGCACCTACACAACTCAGATATCATCAGAGCTTCTAAGCTCTTTCTTCTCTCTTCTTCTCTATTGTACTCAAATTTTGCAAGCCCTACGGGGATATTGTAAAGTGATGCTAGCATGATGAAATAGAGTCATGTAATAGGCCTAGGTAGCTTAGGACTTTGTCATCAAGTGAGTTCACTCTAGGGAGTGTTTTTTACTTGGTTAATTATTTGTGCTTTTTAGTGCTTAATAATTAATTGAGTTTTTTCTCCCAGTTATGACCCCAAAGCTGGAGTACGTCTTGATAGCAAGGCTTTAAGTGAGTCCTAGTGTCTAAAGTCATTGTATATTACCATGTTAGATCACTCGTCGAATTTTGCGAAATTTGATTAAGTCTAGGTATCATTTTTTAAATTATTAAAATTTCCCGCAAGGCGGCATTTTTAATAAAATTTCTATGTAAATTGTAATAAGTGATCTCTAGAGGAGTTGTAGGGGGTATGAGTGGTCAAAATTCGACCTCTCCTCCTCAACTTTCTATGAAGCCACACTTTGAGGTGTTAAAAACCACTTGTAGACGCTCAAAACCCACTTTTCCTAAGTCTAGAGGAAAATGTGGCACTAAATTACCCGCAATTAAATAAAATGGAGAAAAAAAAAAAGATTCCATGTGAAAAAATGACATGCAAATTACTTGGAAATTATCTCAATTCAAAAAGAAATTTAAAAGGCAGTCAAATGACGATATGGCACATGAGATTACCTAGGAGTTATTTCACTCCAAGAAATCAAATTTGTGGGCCAGAATAGGTCATTCGATTTGGTGACTTGGCAGTTCGATTCCCTTGGGTAAATCAGCACATGTGAGGGAGATTTGATTGTTATTTTAGTGGAGACATATCTCCACCTTACTCCAGATCACTCCTCACACTTGGAACCAAGACTACACTCTCACTCCCATGCAGATCAGATCACCTCTACGCTGGCAACTTACACACAGTCTACTACTGGCAGTTTGGTGGACAGATTTGTGAGGCGTCAAGGCATGGTTTCTTGTCTGAAATTCATTGGGGAATATTCCCCCTCATCATCTACCACACCTCACACTTGGCAGCTCCAATCAATATACACATGCGAAGGAAGATTTTGTTGGCCAGGAGGGAAGGATTTTCACACCAATTTCATGCCACATCTCAGCAGTTGTCTCACATTGGTCTTGATGAGGATTTTGACTTGCCCTCCTTGGGATTTTCACCTCTCCACTTGACATTTGGCGTCTCATTGGGATTTGCTCTCACATTTCTATTTAAATGAGACATTGGCTCCTATTCTCCCAGGAAAAAACGAACTCTTGTGCTTGGGGGGATTATTGTGCCCTGTACACTTGCATTTCTATGAAATAACAAGACTTTGGGGTTCATATGTGATGTCTTTCTTCTATCTCATGGTATGATTTCCAATTATGTGCTTATGTTCTACTTGCTACGATTTCTATTTGTAATTTCCATTAGCCTCATTAATTTACTAGTGTCTAACTACCTTGCACTAGTATTTGGATTAGAATGCTATTCTAGAATTGGACATTTTAGTTAATTTTCAGTTGAATTGCTAAGATTTCCTTTTCATTATATTATCTAATCCCAAATGGAATGAATAAATTGTTTTGAGCTTGTGTAGAACTTTTTGTGAATTGGATCTCAAGTGTGAGGGGACATCCTAGGTTGGATTATCCCACTCTTGAGAATAAAGTGGAAGCACCCACATATTTGTTCTTCCCCAAGTCTTAGCATTTGGATTAATGTGCAGGGATCTCCCAAGACTTGACTTGTGACAACAATCTACCTTCAAAAATATTTTTTTCAAAAAACTCATTTCGAGCTTCCATTGATATATATTAGCTAGCACAGAACAAATTTATGGCTAAGCTAGGAGAAGAGCTACACTCTAATCCTTGATCTAGTTTCTTGTAGATTACTTATGAATATTTTTGCAAACTTTTCTCATCTCCATCTACTAAATTTTGGGTCTGTTTTGCAGAGATTTAGCAGCCCATTAAAGAGTTATATTGTTACTAACATTGGCAGGAATTTAAGCTCTCAAGGCTGTGAATCATTTCCATATCATTTGCAGGCTACAAACATTGTTTAAGAGAAAATATTTCTCAAGACTGTGGGCATTAAAGACCTCTTTTTCTTGCCTGGCCATGACCCCTTGAAGACTGCCCTTCACCTCTGCTAGACCGTGGACTTTTGCCACATATCTCTGTTGAAAGAGTGAACGCAATCTGCCTTTTACTATTGTCATAACATTGGCTAAAACAGGCCCCTATTTCTCTCTTATTGGGCAGATTTCATCATCTCAATTGGTTGGTCATTTCAACCTTGTATTGAGGAGTTCATTCATATTTCATTGCCATAATATTTTGTAAAACCTCCTTGAAATTCAAGCCCTTCTCCACTATAAAAGGGTCTCTCATCATTGTAACATCATAACAATAAACGTGAATTTTTTTTCTTGGAGCTTGGGGAATCATCCCCTTGGCATCAGCCTCTTCTTGTTTGGTGTTTGACCAATTTTCCTTGGAGCTTGTTTTATTTGGTTTATCTTTGTGAAAATTCTATCACTGCAGCAACTGATTTACTTTTCCTACTTATTTTCATCATAAGTTATTCATGAAATTACTTCAACAAACATTAAAATTAATACTGCTGCAAATATCACACCGTAATACAGAAACAAACATATGCACATATTGACGCAGTTATTTTGGACTAATGTCCCCGGAAAAACCAAACGTGGGAAAACTGGTGCAGCAAGGGAGGATTTTATTATTCAGAAATTTTCTTGTACAACAAGGTGCCAAACTGGCTTACCCACAAATAGACATACTTCCAACACTTTTCTAAACCAAGTGTAGGCCCTTCTAACCTCTGCTACAGCCTGAAACTCTTTGCATCAGCCTACTGAAGCTCTGCGCAACCTCTCTGGGCTTCTGCGTCAGTCCTGCAGCCTCTGCGTGGATGACACAGGCCCTTCTGCCTTTGCGCAGTCTCTGCTACCTCCGCTTGGCCTCCTCTGGCTTTGTGTATGCCTCTTTTGCGTTGATCTCCCGTCTCTCTCTTCCATACTTGTTGCCTCCTGACTGCTCTCCAGACCACTAGTTCAATTTCTCAGCAAACCCCGGTCCAGAAATTGAACTGACTAGTCTCCCTCAGTGTATTCTCCAAGCCCTCAAGCCTCCTCCTATACTTTTTTTGTTGACATCTCAACAATCGAGATTAAGTTCCTAATCAACGACTAAGATTAGATCTAGCTTGATCCATGTCTTTTAGACCATTCTAACACAGATTCATGTTAATACACATTAACATTTTATTTTCCTTAAGTTTAGACTTAGAGACTCCATTAAAAATATTAATTATTTTAATATCTCCTTATCTGTTTAGAATCTGCCCAAACCCTTTCTGGGTATTGGAAATCTTATGTGCCCCAACCTCTCCACCAAATTTCGTGGCTAGAGCACATCCAATGCTACCCCAAATCAACACTCCCTCTTAGCGAGGATTGTGCTCTAGCAATACTCCTCACTGAGTATTACTCTAATCATCCATCATCAATACCTGTGTTGATGCTAGGCCTTCCTGCCCAACATCCTTTGCACTGCTGCCTCCTGTATTGTTGCCCATGACTCTGCTACTGCCACTGTTGCATCTGTACGACAGCTCCCTCTGCATCCGTGTTGTTGCTGGTCCTTTCTCCCAACACTGCATCCGCACTGCAACTCCCTCTGCATCTGTGTTGTTGTTGGTCCTTTCTCCCAACACTGCAACTCCCTCTTCATTCGTGCTGCTAACACACTACTTCTAAAAGGGGTTCTTTGCAATCCCCATCTTTTCCCTGAAGTAGTCAGTTTTTGACTTTCCAAGGGCCTTGGTGACGATATCTGCCACTTGTTCCCCTGTAGGAGAGTCGCTCAATTGTACATCTCCTCGTTGGACACAATCTCTAACAAAGTGACACTGGATATCAATACGCTTCGACCTATCATGAAATATTGGATTCTGAGAGAGTTTGATGCAACTCTGGTTATCACACATGATCTTGGTCGCCTCCATATTTCTTCAAAATAGGTTTACCAGCAGTTTTCTAAGCCATATGGCCTCACACGAAGTTGTGATTGCTGCCATATACTCTGCCTCAGACGACCTTAGAGCCACGGACTTCTGTTTCCTACTGCACTAGGAGGTTATTCCTGATCCAATGTTAAAACATTACCCAGAGGTACTTTTCCGATCCACTGAACTTCCTACCCAATCTGCATCAATAAATCCACTCAACCTGATATCCTTCCCCTTGTTGTACAAGAGCCCATAATCAATTGTTCCCTGTAAATACCTAAGAACGTGCTTGGCTGCTACCCACTGAGGGTGTTGATAGCGTAGCAAATATCCGGTCTGGTATTGACTAGATACATCAGGGAGCCTATGAGCTGTCGGTATAGGGTGGGACCGACATCCTTGTCTTCTGATTTTCCCATAACTGATTTTCCCTTTTTGTCTTTGATTACTTGCTCTGATACCATGTGAAAATTCTATCACTACAACAACTGATTTACTTTTCCTACTTATTTCATCATAAGTTATTCATGAAATTAATTCAACAAACATTATTGTTGCAAATATCACACTGTAATATAGAAACAAACATATACACACATTGACACAGTTATATTGGACTAATGTCCATGGAAAAACCCAATGTGGGAAAACCAGTGCAGCAAGGGAGGATTTTATTAATCAGCAATTTTCTTGTACAACAGGATGCCAAACTGGCTTACCTACAGATAGACAAACTTCCAACACTTCTCTAAACCCAGCATAGGCCCTTTTGACCTCTACTACAGCCTGAAATCCTTTGCGTCAGCCTGAAACCCTCTGTGTCGGCCTACTGAAGCTCTGTGCAACCTCTTTGGGCTTTTGCATCA
>APFE031441496.1:1860-14339 GCA_000404065.3 Pinus taeda
TAGTGAAAAATGTTTTGATGTAGGTGATTGGGTATTTTTACTGCTACATATCAAGCAAGCTATTTATGAGAAGGAAATGTTGGCAATACTACATGCACTTAAAAGATGGCAACCTTACCGAATGGGAAGACTCTTCAAGGATGAGGATGTGGAAGCATTGTTTTGTGTTATTTCTATTATCCAAACAGATTGGATAAACGAAGCAAGGGATAATGGAAGAAGGACGAAGAAGTATGGCCACTTATTGAAAAGTTGCAAAAGATCCCAATTCAAACAATATTGCCAGAAATTGAAGAGGAAAGAAAAATCATATTGGAACCTGGAGTAGTCACAGAAACAAGAACTCAATAGCTACCAAATCGATCAATTTCAAAGTATCTCATCAAATGGAAGAACTTAACCACTGAAGATTCCACATGGGAGGACAAGAATTTTATACAGAAGCATCAAGAACTACTCAAGCATTGAGGACAACGCTTTTTGAAGGAGAGGAGCATGTTAAACCCCTATACTACTAGTGTAACCCCTTATTGTTATTAGTACAACCCACTTATTATATTGATGTACCCACGTAGTGCCCATATTGTTACTATTGTGCCCCATAGAAGCCCACTATTGTTATTATTGCGCCCTTACGTTATTATTGTTATGTCGGCTCTGATTATGTTATGACCCCTTAGACTCCTATATATAGAAAGGAGGTCTTTTCATTTGTATCATCCAAGAATTGTTCATTTATGTAATGTAAAAGAGGTTGCCCCCTCGAAGAGGCTAAATTCTAAGGCGTTGATCTATCTTTTCTATCTTTTCTTGAGCTGGTTTCATAACAGGGAGGGACATAAAACTTAAAGTAAATTAGGGCATAGTTAAATGCATGCGGACGATGGAGACGAGAGTTGGAGAGAGGAAAGGTGGCCAAAGAGTGACGATACAACCTGTGGACGAAAGCGGCATCAGACCTGCAAGTTGGTATGTAGTTTCTCTATTCCCCAACCTCGTAAGGCTTAGGAATAATTTCAGTAGGAATATACGAAATCTGATATGGAAAAAGAATGAGTCTGTCAAGGAGGATCCGAGACCCTTCTGCGACCCAGGTTTAGACAAAATATAAGTGCTTGTGAATTCTCAGGGTAGGGAGCTAAGATGGGAGAGACTAGAACCCAGGATGGGAGGGGTCAATACCATGGCAAAAGCTCAAATTAATCTTAGACAAAGCATGAATATAGCTACCCCTGTAGGAAATGATGGGAGGGATCTAGAAGGTAACAAGGAAGCACCTCGGGGAAGGAAAAACTCAGGGAATATAGAGAACCAGGGAAGCAAAAAACCTCTAGGGGAGGTATTTAGAGCCAGCACCTTAGGGAAGACACAGACAAACCTGAGAGACCCTGGGAAGGGAGGAACAGAAAATCGACCTTATCTGGGGAAGAACCCATGAGGATGACCAAAACAGTCAGGCCGCGTGCTGACTGTTGCAGTGGGAGGAAAACGGTAAGAGATCTAAGAAAGGGATGAACCCATAACAAAGAGAGGACTGGCGACATGTCGACAGAAATCCCAAAGGAAACAAACCTTGGAAATGGAAGGGATAACAAAAAGGAAATGGGTAAATGCGAAATTGTTTTGTTTTACTATTATAGTTCTGACAAATGCAATGGCTATGTGATAGGTCTCACCTCACACCGCAGACAGCACAGTGAGGAAGACAAAGAACAACAAGAAGAAGACAGATATAGGCAGGCAAGGAGTAACATGGCACCCAAGAGAGGCAAGAGAGATAGCAAGAAGGAAGAAAGAGCAGGTGGTTTAAATAGGAAAAGATGGAGGAAGTCGGGGCAGTGAACACATGAAAACTCTTATTGACGCATATATGGCAGGGAACCCGCCAGACATCAGAGCCCAAATTGCAAGTTGGGAGAGAGAACTGAATGACAACATCAAGAACCAAGACATCCCCATGGAGGAGTGGGAAAGCATGGTTTCCTATCTAGGGAACTCTCGAGGTTGTCACTCCCTCTTTAGGCAAACCATGCAACAGTATTGGGTAATGAAGAATGTGGTGGCACGGGCCATGACCCTGAATAGAGAACAAGCAGTGGGTGACGGAACAAAGGCACAAGAGAAAAATAAGGATAAGGATCCAGTCAGGTTTGAACTACTCAGGGAAATAACAACAGTTCGAATATAGAACTACATAAACAACTTGGCCTTGGGAAGAACTGAGCAGACACTACAAGATATGAAGAGGAGAATTGAGCAGACACTACAAGATATGAAGAGGAGCGAGATGCTTGGCTCCAGTGCCAAAGCGTCAGCCCAAGTAATATCCTCGAATGTGGATTGATGCAACGGTCCAGTTCAAATCTGATAGAATTTTGATGATATGCATTCACTTGTTTAATTTGTTTTATCTGAAAAATAGTATAGACAGTCAAAACAATGTCACTAGATGGATAGAAAAAAACCTTTTTAAATTTTGGACAGGTTTTAATGCAGATAGGTGGCCACCTAGTTTCCTTCGGGCAGGTAAGCCACCTGGAACAAATGGAAATCTATGATTTTGGAAAATTAATATAAATAGAGGAAGCACTGCCAAGTTTACAAAAAAAATATCTATTTAATATGTAAATTCATATTTATTTTATGTACATGTCTATTTAACCTATTTTAGTTAATTATTCAATTTATTAAAATATAAAGTGATGATTATATATGATTTTTTTTAATTAATATTATGATTACTTTTATTTTAATAATTGATATATAGGTCGCTTTTTCTTAAATACATAAGATATGATTTGGATAGGATTAACTAAAACATAATGTGTGAGGTTAAATAAATAAATTTGATAATTTGATAGATCGGAATATTAGACAACCCTTTGATATGATTTTTGATCAAATCCTTTTTTTTTTAATATATCCCAACGCATATAATGTCATCCACTTCTAGAAAGTAGTCTTTATTGCATTTTCACAAGTTGTGGAGAGATAAAAGTTGTGTCCACTTGTCCATGATATGGCATAAAGTGAAATGATTTGTTTTCAACAATATGATGATGATGTGGCATTTATGTGCACGTATGTGATTCTCTATTGGAAGCAGGGAACGTGGATACACATTGGCAAGCATCGATGGTTTTTTAGTGTAAAATATTGAAGTAGTGTTAAATTTTCAAGTATTCATAATTTACAATGAGTTGATTATTGAGATTCGTTACGTGTTGTGAAGAATCTAATGGAGGGGTGGTAGGCCAACTAGCTAGTGAAGACTAAATACACTTAGTGGATATATTAGCTTTAGGTGCTTGGGTAGAGTTTGCAAAGCATGGAGACATCACACTATGACTCATGAGATTGTGTTGCCAAAGTCAACAACAAGTGTATTGAAGAATCTCTTTTGTCTAAAACTGCTGGGGCTATGTACACACTACATGACCCCCACATAGAACACAATGCTTGCTAACGTACAATATGGGATATTGCATTAATGGTGGAGACCAACATTTAAATCATGTTGCATCATATTGTATGTTCTCATGGTGAGTGAAACGATGCAAATCTTGTGAAGATTTAGGGAAGGTTCCCATCTTTGGTAGTAAAGATGAGAGTCTTAATCCCTTAGCTCATGGAGGTCCCTTCATTAAGGGAGAGCCTAGTGGTGTTGTTGAATGCTTTTGGGGTCCCACAAGAAGGAGGAGGCCATGTGGGAGTATTTTTTAATAAAAATATTTATAATGTTTATTGTATATATCAATTCCATGGTAAAAGATAGTATTTTAATATTATAATAATGATGGTTATATAATATTTTAAATAATGAGTTATAATGTTTTTTTGGGTAAAAAATGTGAAGAAGTAGTATAAGGTACTGTAAAGATAGGAAGAAAAAGAGAACCAATATTAATATAAAAAACAGAAGTAAGGAAAATTTTTTTACAATGGAAATTTAATTTTAAAAGTATTGTAAATTTTTGGCAAAATTTTTTATTATTAATATGCACAAATGTAGATGTTGAGATAATATTATTTGTAATTAAATTAAAATTTTTAATGATTTTTATAGTTCTTTATAAAATTTTCTGGTGCTTTTAAAGTAAATACATTTTATTTTATAAAATGGGTGATTAGTTTAAGAAATTGAAAATCAGCAAATATTTTTTTGGAGTAGAAAAACATGGAAAATTAGCTTATTTATCAAATTTAACCCCTAAAATTCCCCAAAAATAAGAATAAAAAATAAAAATAAAAACATAAAAAATATGAGAAAAAAATAAATGAAAAGAGCAAATTTTATATGATGGGTCCAGCCCACGTAACACACCTCCCACAGATATTAATGCGGGAATAAAGTGACAGTTAATAACGAACAACAGATTTTTTTTTGATGTAAGGTTGATTCGCCAGTGGTTGTTTTTAATGATAGGGATTTGGTCCTTGGTACCCGCACAAGTGATTGGTACTTCTGGCTCCGGTTGTTTGACAAATGTTCACCCTTGGAAATCGCGAGTCTGCCTTGGTATGTGTGATCAAACCCTCACTCGAGTCATTTGCTAGCCCGTTCTTTTGGTTCTGTGAGCTCTGCGTTCTCGGTGGTTTCTGGTGGTCTCGATATGGAGTTTTGTTGTTGCATCCTTTGGTTCAGGGTTTCAACCTTAAAGTCTCTCCTCTTCGTCCGACAATGGTTATATTCACTATATTCACATAGTAGGTTCAGTCTTTGCTTGGTTCGTGCTTACTCTGACTTTTCACTGTGTATTCGTGGCTTGTTGTTACTTCTTTGTGCTTCTTTTAAACATTCGGTATTGATGCCTGTAACTTTCCATGATCGTTGTGTTCTTTTGCTGGTTGGAGCTGCTCCAGGTAACAACCTTCTGGCTTCTAATCGTCTTTCCTCGAATCCGGGCAGAGTGCAGTGGCAACTTCCTTCGGCTCCTTCGTCTTTCACTGGGTAAGTTCTCCCAGTTCCATGCTATTAGTATTAACCCTTTTTCTCTCAGTCGACTAATGTCTCGGCTCCTTGTGAGCAGGGTGACCTTGTGGAACTGTTATGGTCGCGGCTTGCCTCCTTCAGGTAAATATCTGAAGTTTATTTGCTCTTGCTAGGTTACATGCTCTCGTTTCTTTTCACTGTCAGATGCTTATATCTTTTGTTAACTAGTTGTTGCTGTAGGTATGGCTGCTCAAAGGGTTTCAGTGCCTGGCGGTTTGGTTGCTCCGGCTAGACACGGATAGTGTCGTTCTCTATTCATTGGTTGCTTTCGTTTGACCTTAGGTTGAGGTTGTTAAAGTTTGTATATTAATGATTTGTTGGGCCGCCGTCTATATACAGATTTGTTGTAGGTTTACGTAGTCATTCCTTTTCTGTCTGGTCACTGTAATGGGTCGAAAGTTCTAAACTCGTACTGGGTCTAGTCCCAGTTTTGTCATAGGCATGGTCTGTATAATTGTAGAAAGGGTTTTGTTTCGAACAATATATGTGTGTGTGTATGTGTGTGTGTGTGTATGAATGAACCGGAATTCTATTTTCTTGTTTGTATTAATTTAAATATGGTTTGGACTCGGCTGGTTCCACCTCCTTGATGTTCACTTGTGTGTGTGGTCTCGGGGACTGTATGGTTCGTTTTCATCTCACGCTCTTTGAGTTTCTTTGCAACCTGTTTGATTTCGTTCAATTACTGTAACCACTGTAACTCCAGTCGCATATAGGACCATATGCCTGTAAATAATACTACAAACAATTGATGTTGTATATCAAAAAAACAATGTAAACTCATAAATAATGTAAATGGCTTTTGGGACGCTGGAGAGGAAATGTGTGCACAAAAATTACAAAAAAAAAAAATCATTACTCAGCAAATCGAACCCCTCACTGTGTTTTGTTTCTCCTTCAAAACAATTGTTAGAAACTGTTAGTTTTTCCAACCGCTATTGGTTATATCTGATTGGTTACATCCGTTTTGCTACATAACCATTATTGACTTACAGCATTATTACGAAAGTTAAACTAGCTGTTTAAAACATTTATCCTAATTAATTGTCCTTCCTATTTACTATTTGTTTACTTAACTTAGACAACATAATCAAATAAAAGTAAAAGAAAACAACCACAGTATCCACTCAGCAAATTACTCCTCCGTCCCCTTAGCTAGATGCTCCTGCATCATTATATATAATTGATATGTCAGTAATTAAGTGGTGAGTGGGTAGACCACTTATTCTCAATTTTGTTAGTGTTGTAAATCCTAATTGAGTGAATTAAGTAAAACCATTTTATTTAAATATCAAAAATATAACTAGCAATTGTCCCAAAAGGTACAAAGAGAGGCCGATAGGATTATTAAATTAGAATTGTTGAATTTCTCTAGAAGGGATGTGGGTTCAAGCCTAATGGATGAGCAATTTGAGTTAGCTAAAGGCCTTCTAATTGTTTTTTATTGTTGTAAAATTATATTGATAATTCATTGGTTTTACTTTCAAAAGCTTGAAGGAATTTGAAGAGCAGTTATAGAATTGCTTTGAGGGATTTGATCCCAAGTGCTAAGTTGATTGCTTTAACTTACCTGGAATAGCAACCTTTGATAGTTGTACGTCTGTTGGGTGTGGGTGATCTTATAGTCTGTTGGGTGTTAGTGATCTTATCATCTCCCCATGCATCTTTATTATTATTCAGAGAGCGGAAGAACGTTCCACTAAGTCAACAACGGATATGTTCTTAGTCTTATGCTACAATATTACCTTGATTTCAATTATTCATTTTAGGTGTCTTATGAAACATCTTTAAGATAATAATTATAATCCTCGCCTTTCGACATCTAATCTATTTGGAGACTTGCTCTTTTGAATAATGAAACAGAATTTCCAAACTTGCACAAGCCCAAATTTGGTCTTACATTGGATTCATGAAAGACATTAGACTAAGTGAGCTTTTACTAAAGGCCAGAATTTATGTCAAGCAACAAAATGCAGCAAGCATAACTCCTAAAGCTTCAACAATTAACAACACACAATGCATCCTCTTGCACATGATCTATATCGCCAACTATCGCCCATCCCTTGCAATTAATCAACGCAACATGTGTTATTAGCCTCACCTTCCTTTCTTCCACTTCGGAGGTTTTCACTATGCACAATGTGTCCTCCCGTCTCGTGGTTGAAAAATGTCTAGAGAAAAAATAAACTAAAAATACCACAGATCCATGCTTGTGGTTTCTCAGGTGGTGTACCTGCTGACCTTTTTATGAAGCTGATTCTAAAGTTTATACACCAATAATACCATCATTACCGCTCTCATGAATGACGTTGGTAAGCCGCAGTCAGAGCGTGAGTGTCTAATTAGAATAGAATTACATCGGAGCGCTGAGCTTTGCCAACTCAGAATCCCAAAAATAAAGAGGAGCAGTATTTAAAATAGAGCTGCATCCGAGCCCTAAGCTTTGCCCACTCAGAATCCCAAGAAGACGAAGACGAAGACGAAGTATTTACAAGTCGCAATTTTCTTTACAGATGGTTCATGAACATGATTACATAAGAAAAAAACCAATGCCGTGAATGCAACATCCCACAAAACTGTAACGAAAAAGACATATTTGGGATGCAGTGGCGACAATTAATAGGTGCTCAGTATAGGGTTTTAGCAGTTCGCGTACCAGTTTTTCAGACATTTGGGCCAGTTCTTGACAACTTATGCAAGAAATTGACAAGTGTTAACGGAAAATCCACTGATTATCAAATTTCATTTTTAAGTTCCGCTGAAATGTGTCTAATTATTTTCTTCATAATATCAAGAGCCATGCAATTCATAGAATTATAAAACCTAAAATCAAACACGAAATAATATAGTTCTAAGAGAGCTCGGAATTTACTACGCGCAGAAAATCAGAAAAAACTCTCCAAAACAATAAAGGAAATAAATCAATAATGGCGCACCAACCCGGGTTCCTCCTGCTGTTGCGAAAATATTATAATGGAAAGCTCCTTGACCAGTGCTTTATAATAGAAACAGCAAGGCTGATGCATACTCTGACGGGTGCATGGCGTCCAGAAAAACTTGTGTTTTTGCCGAAACAAGCACTTTTTTTTTGGTGTGTTTTTTTGGTATTTTTTGTGCTTATTTTTTGTTGTTTTGTTTTCTGGTTCAGATCAACGGTTAAAAGTGGCTCATTTAATCGAACGGAGCAGAGTGTTGATGCGGTTGAAAGTGTCTCACCTAATAAAAAGGAGCAGGTAAAAGTGTTGATGAAGAAATTGATGCTAAGAAGGCCCATGCCTTAATAAATGGTTTTTAAATTTTCTTGTAATTATTTTTTTAAATTAAAGTTTTATATTTTTATTATTATTTAACAAATCTATACCCTATTTATAGTAAATTATTAGATTTTTACAAATAAATAATGGGATAATTTAATCTAATAAATATTTTATATGATTACAAAATGAAAAGAAGAAAAAATAATTAAAGTTAAAGTTAAATATAATTAATGTATATTAAAATTAAAATTAAGTATATATCTTAAAGTAGCTAATAAAGTCTTTGATGGGGTGCGAACGATGGAGGGAATGGTGTTTTCTTGCATGCAATGTCAAGTTTACAGTTGGCTTTTCATTTGGGTTTTGTGTTGATTTATCTAGTTTATTGCTTTGAAGTTCTCTAGGCTAGTGAATTGGGTAAGTGTCAAGTCAATTATGCCTTAAATTCATTTCCTTCGGTTCGACTTCACCTTTTTTTATGAAGGCACGTGTCTTTGGGGTAGGGTCTGGTATTGTGGCATGTGTGGGTACTCTCAGTGCTCAATTTCGGGTATGGAGGTGGAGACATTGGTTTGATATGTAAATTGAGTGTGGTGAATTTCAAACCCTCCTTGAATTTGAGTATCTTCTGTGGAATTTGGGTTTTTGGCCTGGTGTTAAAGGAGCAGTGACATGTCCGTTTGATTATTTTCGTCGATCAGGGTACTTTAACTGATTGTCTACATTGTTCTCTTACCTCCTCTATCATGTCTCCTCACCAAAGAATGATAAGTAGAAGAGGTCATGGTGGTAATGTTGGTGTAAAACATGGTTGACCTTTTACTTTTGACACGGTATCAACCTTTTTTTATGTTGTTCCCTTTGAGGTGCATAAAGAAATTTTGTTGGTGGAGTCGAAAGAGTTTGGACATTGCCCACACCATTTGGATTTGGAAGTGGTGGGTAATGGTTTGAAATGGGTTCCAAACCTGGGTAGATTTTGGAAGAGGCATTTGCATTTCATGTATTCTCTCTCTTTGCATCAACAAATGGACACTCTATTATGCCTAATTCTCAAGGATAAACAAGTTGACAATTATAATGTTGTTTCTGGGTTGAATGATATTAAGAGCATTTTACGGAATCATAGGTTCAATCTTAATGACAATAATGCTCACATGAATCATGTGGAGAACTATATGGTGTTGGACTCAGCCTTGGGGGATCTCTTTGATCCTTCTGGAGACCCTTCTAACCCACTAGTTAACAATGATCTTGACCTTAATGTTATTTTTTCATACCAAGATTAGGAATTTGTTTTATAATTTTTGTTTATATGGTTGATCACGCTTTAATGTTGATGATGTTTCTTTGGCTCTCAATAATGGGAATGACTCATGATACGAAGATGTATTTGTGGTTCTCTTCGTTTGGCTCTTGTTTTGATATGTGCAGGGTCTTGCAGTGCCTCTCTATTTTTCTTCACTGGCTCAAAGTTCTACACTTCAGCTCCCCTTGGCATCTCTTTGCTTCATTCCAACATTGGAAATTGTGTCCTTCTATCATTGAAATTTGTTTGTTTTTAGCATCAACAGGTATGAATGGTTGACCTATTGCTATATGGAACAAGAGGTTTGTGGTTGGTGCAATTTACAAGGTCAATCTTTGGTGGACGACTCACTTTACAAGAAGTTATATGTGTGTTGTACCTATGGAAAAGTATCATTGTTGTTATTGTTACCTTTCCAGAATAGCTCTTTTGTTATTGGTTAAATTGTCATTGTAATTACTATTATTTAGCTACCTGCGACTATGTGTCATCTGGAGTTTGGTTTTCATTCATATGTCTTTGCTTCACTAGGGTCCTGGGATCTTTGTATTTGGACTTGGTTTGTAATGTGGAGTTTGGTTCTCTTCACATCTAGAAATTACCTAAGTTCCTCTATATTTTTTGATATGGGATCTCAAGTATGCTTGGAAATGGATGTCACTTGATATGTAATATTTTTTTTCAAAAGTAATACACATTGTTGCATTTAAAAAAAAGAGTAGCTAGATACAAATAAAAATAAACAACATATTTCTAAGTAGCTCATTCTGCATATTTATATAATAAAGTCATATATAAGTCTCATAATTTATATAAAGGAAATAGATATCTGATTAGGAATATATAACTAAATAAAATGGTAATGAAAAAAAAAAAACTAAGGAAAAATGATAAATCTCAATAAGAAGGATAGATCAAAAAATTATATTTAAAAATTAAATTATTTTTATTTTATTTATATAAAGAGAATGAATAAAAATAATATAACAATGGAGTAATATGTTATTAATATATAATTAAATAAATGTTGATTGGGGTTATTTAGGACGTTTGGACAAAACAATTATTATCCTCTACACCCAAATTCAAATTCTCATTAATGACATGAACTTTGATGCCTTGATGAATATTGTAGTAATATCTTTAGGCCTGAGAAAAACGTTTTTAAGTGAGTGTAATTGTGGGCTACCCTAGAGGCCAAAATAAAATAAATATTGCATTATAAATATTACATTTTTATTTTATATACATATGAAAAAAAATAATCGTCAAATCTTATTAGGGTCATTGAATTTTGAGGATTTTATTTTATAAGGTGGTTAAGGTTCAAAACTCGCAATAGTTGGGAGGAGACACCAAAAAAAATCCAATCACTTTAATTGTTGATGAGGTCTGTGTGAGGTCCATACCAACTACAATCCTTGGGTAATTTTGAAACTTAGATGCCCCTAGGTCATGGTTCCTTAGACCATACGTTAGTCCTACAAGTCATGGACACACTAGAAAATTATATATATGGATGTAAAAAATCATATCATAATTATTTTAAAAAATGAAAAAATGAAAAAAGTATTAAGCTACAATAATATTATAATTTGAATAGAGGGAGAGAGAGAAATAAGATCGAGAGAAAAGAAAAGGCATAGACATAAAAGTATCATAATAAAGTTTGATCTTGAAATTTAATTAGTGTATAAAGTCAAGACCCAATGTTTGCTTATCTTTTAACCATCATCTCTATTGATGTTATTTTACCACTTCTCAATTATGACTTCCCTCATTTTTTTTTGAAATAATTGTCAACCTTAGTTACTATTTGTTATGAAACCAGCTCAAGGAAAGATAGAAAAGATAGATCAATACCTTAGAATTCAGCCTCTTCGAGGGGGTAACCTTCTTTACATTACATAAATGAACAATTCTTGGATGATTCAAATGAAAAGCCCTCCTTTCTACATATAGGAGTCTAAGGAGTCACAATATAACCCAGCCGACATAACAATAATAATATAAAGCCACAAAAATAAAAATAGAGGGATTCTATGGGGCACAGTAATAACAATATGGGGATAATAGGGGCACAACAATATTAATAAGGGGTACAACTACAATAGTAATGGGGTAATCACTAGTATTATAGGGACCCAACATGCCCCTCTCCTTAAAAAAAGTGTTGTCCTCAACGCTTGAGAAGTTATGGATGCTCCTGTATAAAATTCTCATCCTCCCATGTGGAATCTTCAGCGGATAAGTTCTTCCACTTGATAAGATACTCCGAAATTGTTCGATTTCATAGCTGTCGAGTTCTTGTTTTTGTAACTACTTCCGGTTCCAATATAATTTTTCCTTCCTCATCAAGTTCTGGAAATATTGTTTGAACTGGGAGCTTGTCACCTATAACCTTCTTTAAACATGAAACATGGAAGACTGGGTGCAATCGAGAAGCTGCAAGAAGCTCCAATTTGTATGCCATAGTACCAATCTTTTGCAACAGCTTGTATGGACCATAATACTTTGGTGATAATTTATTATCCTTCTTAGCTTGCTTGAGGGACATTTTCTTATATGGTTGAGCCGTAGGAATACCCAATCACCTACATCAAAACTTCTTTCGCTGCGATGTTGATCTGCCTGTTGTTTCATTCTATTTTGTGCCAACACGAGGTTATCCTTTAAGAGTTGGAGGACTTGTTGTTGATGTTCGATGTGTGTTTCACTGCTTGAACCTTAGAATTTTCTCTTAAATATGATGTGATGGATGGTGGTTGATATCCATAAAGTGTCATAAATGGGGTCATTTTGTTGTTGTATGGAAGGAAGTGTTATACCACCATTCAGCCAGAGGCAACCATTTGACCCATTGTGTCTGTTTATCAGATACAAAGCAACGAAGATATCCTTCCAAACATTTGTTTACTAT
>APFE031441496.1:23582-58171 GCA_000404065.3 Pinus taeda
CCTCAATGTGCTCCATTATTGAACCCTTTTGTTTGAGACTTATCAATTGGCTAAAAAGAGTGTTGCTTTTTGTATCCTCATAATGTGTTGTCAATTCTTCCGTAAAAATTGCCCAAGTGATAATTTGTTTATGAGATCAAAGCCATTGATACCGTACAAACTGATTTGGTTCCAAATATAAAGTTGCAATACATACCTTTTATGTGTTTTGCACATTATTGAGATCGAAAAATTGCTCCATTTGTAATATCCATGTTGCGGGATCCTTGCCATCAAACTTCCTCATATTTATTTTTGGAATATGGTGGGTATTTGATCCAACATTAGGGTCTATGGAATCATGATTAACATTTATTTTGTTCTCATCATGAGTTTCCTTTACTACCCTTTCACCATTAGTGACCATTTCTTGTAGCAACTTATTCATATTTATCGTCAATTCTTCCATGTCTGTCTTCAAATCCATCTTCCAATCATCCATCTTAGCTTCCATGCCATTCATCTTAGCTTCCACACCCTTTATCTTAGATTCCATGCCATTTATCTTAGCTTTTGTTAGCTTTTGCGAGACTGACATTTGTTGCACTTGGTCTTGTAATTTTGATATATCATGTAGCATTTCTTCCTCTTCTTCATGAGTCATGCTGCTGCTTTTAGGTTGCTTACTAGGTGTTTGCATTTTCTTTCCTCGGGGCATCAGTTACCAATAATAATGCTCTACTATGCTTTTTGAATTCTTCAAAATAAATTTACAAACCAAGCTTAAACAAAAATTTAAAAGAATTTACACACCGTTTTTCACTTTGTAGGAGCTCGATATTGCCTGCTATGTATCTCTGTACTTTCGAATCATCCAGTTCTAATATTGTGACCTACATTAGCCCTCTGTGTCCTCTTTCCAATGCCACCAGTCTGATCCAAATTGGATTCTCCAAGGAAGAGTTATGTGAAATCTCCCACAGTGACCTGATTATAGACTAGTTCAGTAGAGCAAACTTGTACGACGTGCCACAAGTCACTGTTTTGACTTTTAGCTCTGAACAATATAGACATGAAACTACAGTCCGTCCTCTTTCTGTAGCTTCTTACGAAATTTCAATCTGATGCTCAAAGAGAAAGTTATGATGATTTTCCCCAGGTCACCTATTTGGAATGTAATTTAGGAGTCTACAAAAAGACCAACTTCCTCAGATCATATCTCCACAAATATAGCGAAAATTCCATGATGACCTATTTGTAGCAGTGAAACCCTAGAATCCAAAGCTCTGATACCAAATGTTATGAAACCAGCTCAAGAAAAGATAGAAAAGATAGATCAAAACCTTAGAATTCAGCCTCTTCGAAGGGGAAACCTCATTTACATTACATAAATGAACAATTCTTGGATGATTCAAATGACAAAACCTCCTTTCTATATATAGGAGTCTAAGGAGTCACAATATAACCTAGCCTACCTAACAATAATAATAGAAATCCACAAAAATAACAATAGAGGGATTCTATGGGGCACAGTAATAACAATATGGGGATAATAGGGGCACAACAATATTAATAAGGGGTACAACTACAATAGTAATGGGGTAATCACTAGTATTATAGGGACCCGACACCTGCTCATGAAAATCTTTCATCATGTTAGCGAAATCTTCCCCATCTGCACTTCGCCTTTCTTACGGTCCTAGATCTCGCAACTCATGCACTCCGTGAGGATGAATTCCATACAAGATATGAAAAGGATTGCAACCCATGCTGTGATTGGGCGAGTCGTTATAAGCGAACTCTACCTGGGCAAGTACTCGATCCCACATCCACGAATTTTCACCAATCAAGCTTCATAGCAGGTTCCCCAGACTTTTGTTTACCACCTCTGTTTACCTGTTGGTATTCGGGTGATAATTAGAGTTGTAACTCAACTGCGTATCCATCTTCTTCCACAGGGTGCACCAAAAGTGCCCTGTAAACTTCACGTCCCTGTCAGAAAGAATAGACTTAGGCAAACCATGTAGCATGACAATCTCTGTAAATAACAAGTGGGCCATGTGAGTTGCATCACTGGTTTTTCTGCAAGGGATGAAATGTGCCATCTTCGAAAATCAGTCCACTACTACCATCACCGAGTCATAACCCCGTTGTGTCCTTGGTAGACCCAAGATGAAGTCCAAGCTGACAGAGTCCCATGGTCTACTTGGAATGGGCAATGGTGTGTAAAATCTCGTGTTTTGATTGTGACCTTTTGCCAATTGGCACACTTTACATCTGGTCACAAATCTCTGCACATCCCTTTGCATTTTTGGCCAAAAGTAAAAATGGTTGAGTTGCTCTAATGTCTTTTCTATGCCGAAATGTCTGGCTAGACCTCCACTGTGCTTCTCCCGAATAATAGTTTCCCTCATTGAGTGGTCAAGAATGCATAGTTGTCCTCCTCTAAACAACAGCTACTCCTACAAGTTATATTCCAGCCATGGACTATTATCTCTCCCCAAAGGATTCTGACATTCCTCGTAAGCCTCCTTAAAATCCATGTCAGTCTGATACAAATCTTTCAAGTGCTCAAAACCCAGCACTTGTATAGTACTCTCCTGCAAGAGTAAGGGCCTCCTACTCAACGCATCCTCCACCTTGTTGGCCTGCCCACTGATTTGTTTCAACACAAAGGTGAAACTCTGCAAATATTCAACCCACTTAGCATGTTTCTGATTCAACTTGTGCTGTTGCACCACATACTGCAGTGTAGAATTATCCGAGAACAAAACAAATTCAGTCCCCAGCAAATAGCGTCTCCAATGCTTCAGCGCTTGGACGACAGCATAGAACTTCTTGTCGTAGGATGAATACTTCTGCCTGCTTTCATTCAACTTCTCGTTGAAAAATGCAACAGGTTTATCCTCTTAGCTAAGTACAACTCCAATAGCCGTACCACTTGCATCACAGCGAACCTGAAAAAGATTTTTAAAATCTGGCAATCTCAGGATCGGTCTCTCTGTGATCTTCTTCTTTAGTAGCTAAAAACTCCTCTCTACCGCATCAGTCCATCGAAAGGTTGACTGGCCTTTTTTATAGTGTCCAACATAGGTGCACAGATTTCATTGAAATTTCTTATAAATTTTCGATAAAAACTCACTAGCCCATGGAAACTACGTACCTCAAATAAGATTTTTGGGGATGGCCAATTGACTATTGCTGCAATATTCTTTAGATCCATCTTCAGCTCGTTTTCTGCTATTACAAAGCCCAAATAAACCAACTCGTTTTGCAGAAAAGTACACTTTTTCAGATTTATCAGCAACTTATTCTACTACAATTTTTCCAGCACTTTTCGAACATGTCGAAAGTGTTCCCACCTTGTCTTGCTGAAAATTAATATGTCGTCCAAGTACACTATCACAAACTTCCCAATGTATTCTTTCAACATTTCATTCATTAACCGCATAAAGGTACTGCGTGCATTGCTCAGTCCGAATGGCATTACCAGCCACTCATACAGTCCCTCATTAGTCTTGAAGGTTGTCTTCCACTCATCCCCCTCTCGAATTCGAATTTGATGATACCCACTTTTTAAATGAATCTTAGAAAAATATGCTGCCCCGCTCAGACAATCCATCATGTCATCCATCAGTGGAAGTGGAAATGTATACTAGATGGTGATCTTGTTGATGGTCATCGAGTCTGTGCACATCCACCATTCTCCTTCTTTCTTGGGAGCGAGAACTATTGGAATTGTGCAAGGGCTCAAACTCTCCCTTATCAACCCTTTGTCTAGCAATTCCTGCACCTGCTTTCTAATCTCTTCATTTTCTTTGGGGCTCATCTGATATGCTGTCTTATTTGGCAAGCTTGCTCTAGGTATAAAGTCAATATGTTGACTTATGCTTCTTTTAGGGGGTAGTTTATCTGGTAAGTCATCCACCACTATATCACTAAACTCTTGCAACATTTTTTGAATTTCTATTGGTAAATCTGACACCTCTGTGTGTAGCAGCACCGTCTTTGCTCTTCTCACAACAACATAGCTCACCTCGTTATCCTCAACTTGTCTCAAAAACTGCTTTCCACCCATTAACAATACTCTTGTCTCACTTGCCCCTGTTGTCTCTTCCTCCTTGATGGGCACAAGCGTATGCTTGATCCCATCTTTGACAAACTTATAATAGTTTGTCTTTCCGTCATGTACCACCTTCCTGTCATACTGCCATGGCCTACCTAGCAGTATGTGACATACATCCCTCGGTATTATGTCACAAATGACTTTATCCTTATATCTACTGATATGAAACTCCACTTCGCATTGCTCATCTACCAGCAAGTGATGGCCTTTTTGTATCCCTGATACCTTGTAAGGAGTGGGGTGTTTCAAACGTTTTAGCCCCAACTTTCCACCATAATTGTGGCCACCAAATTATCTATACTTCCACTATCAATAATTAGCTTACAACACTTACCGTGTGACTTACAAACCGTCCGAAACAAAACTTTCTGCCGAGTTTCTTTGGCTGGTTTCAACAACACCTTGTTTAAAACTAAAGCTTCCCCTGTCTCCAACACATTTTCTGCTTCTTGGGGAAGTGCCTATGCTTCTTCTAGCTATGCAACATATGCACCCCTCTGTCCAGCTTGTTCTGCCTTAGGACATTCAAAAGGCCTGTGCCCCCACTTGTGACACCTGTAACATTGATAACCAGCTCCTCTGCCTCGGCCATTTCCCCTGCCTCACTGATATGGCCTACCACCTCTCATGCTATAACATTTTTCTGTTGTTCCGAAAGCTTTAGAACTGTTGCATTCCTCATTACTGCTAGCAGTTTGCTCTCTGCCATAAGACTGTCCTCTTCCTCTGCCGGTTCCCCGTCCTCTTCTGGCATTTTGTTTTCGAGCGATCTTCTCATCTACTTTCATAGCACTCTGATATGCTTCTTCAATGTTTTTCGAAGAAAGAATACTAATTTCACCCAATATTTCTAACATCAAGCCATTTACATACCTGGTCGTTTTCTCCGGGGTGTCCTCTATATAACCAGCCCTTAAATTCACTCGGTAAAATTCTTCAGTGTACTCCCTTACCATCATCCCTTTCTGCTTCGGATTTTGCACTTGCCTGTGGAGTGCAATCTGGTAATCCTTAGGCAAAAATATGCCTTTGAACTTGGCCACCATCCTTGACCACTTCTTGATTGACAACTTGTTCAACCTCCTTCTCTCTGTTTGGACATTGTCCCACCATAGGGTTGTGTGTCCCTTCAACTTTGTCGCAGCGAAATTAACCTTATGGTCTTCACTAACCTATTCACACTCGAAATATTTATCCAGCTTGTTGATCAAGTCCAACAAAACTTCTGTGGACAAACTGCCATCATAATTTAGGATTTCTAGTTTAGGCTTGATGCTCACCATTAGGACCGACCTCAACAACCTCATTTCTATTCCTTCTTCATCTGATCCATCTGTTGTCACTATAGCTTCTTCTTCGCTGTCATCACCTACCTCTGGATCCCTTCTTCTCCCCACTTCAACTGCCTCCAAAAGGGTAGCAAGGATCCTGATCTCCTCTCTCAATCCTTCCTCTGCTATCCTCTAAGCACCTCTTCCACGACCTTGTCTTCCTACCACCATTTCTCAAGCCAATTCTAAAACCTGATCTGATACCACTATGATGGGACCAGCCCGCACTTTGGTGTATAGCTCTTAACTAAGGTCTGTCCGGTGATTGATTAACAATATGGGTTTAGTAGGATTGTAGAATTACTTGGTTTATGATTATCACTAATCACACACTTAATTAATGGATATTTTTCGTCATTGGTTGGAACATTTATGGTGACACTTCAATGCAGCAGCTGAGATGTACTTACCTCGATCCTCGTTTCCCGCTTGTTAAACTTGGCAAAACCGTGGGCATTTCGCATTCCGTCATTTTGGTTTTTTGCTCTACATGGTGGATACAGTGAGGGTTTTGATCTGTTAGTAGTTCTGTCTTCTTTCTAGTTGTGGTTGCTTAGAAACGAGCCATAGACTTTGTTTGCGTCGGCTATGGGCTCCACTACTTGTTGGGTGGCTATATTGTCTGACTTGGAGACTGGTTTACTTGGCTCCCTGACACAGAATGATGGTTTTGTTCGCTTGCGTGAGTATATGGTTACAATTCTTATGCGGTTGTTTGACTTATCCTTATTCTATGGTTATTGTTTTTTCTGAGGTCGTTCTACTGTTTAAGCTTTAATGGTATTGTGCATGCATTCAGGTTGCAAATGCGGTGGCTTTCTGCTGTTCACAACGTCTCTTCAGGTAATCTATTCGTCCATGATTTGTTTTAATTCCTCTATTTTTCTATTGCTAAAAAGACTCGTTCATTGGTCTCAGTTGGTCACCGAGGTTTGTGGCTTAATGGCCTATGCTCTGTCTATGCTGCAAACTCTCCAGGTAAAGAAAAGAAAAGAATCTCTCTACGTATGCACTTATTCGTTGCTTTTTCTTATCACTATCGATAACTGGGCTAACAATCTTGCCCTGGTTCAACTTGCAGGCTGGGGGTTTGCTAGTGGGTGTGCTTGGCATAAACACCTCGGCCCTTACGCAGTAGGCTCTGTCACTGTTATCAATTTTGTTTTTAAAGTTAGGGTCTGTAGGTTTTGATGGTCTGAGTTCTTCAATACTTGTTCTTGATGTCCCTTTTGCTGTCGCCAAGCGACCTGAGTCGATTTGATATAGTCTTTCTCAGGTTTCACTCCTTTGTAACTATAAATTTGTGCTCAATGAAGGTCGTCCCCAAACGCTCGTCTAGCGTTTGTTGGTTCGTTAGGCTTCTTCAATTGTTTGTAGGGTTATACTTGGACTCTGTTATGTATATACACTCATTTCATTTTATAAAGGAAGGAAATTACAGTGAATTCATTTGCTTGAGTTACCTTTGTTCTGAAAGTGGTTGCTTGGCCTTTACGTTTCTCGTTTTGGTCTGTACTCCCTCGAACCATGCCTGGTTATTTTTGTTATAGGCGTTGTCCATTATTGGCCATCCTTGTGCCGGGAATTCTCGTGCGATTTCCTTGTCTGCTTTCAATTATTTTAAAGATGAAAACGATAGAAACATGCATGCACTGTGGTTGTTACTTATGGTTATTTCAATGACTAGAAAGCGTAGATAGACATATCAATGATTGTTACAGATGGACCGATTCGAAAATGAAATGATATTATTCTATGTCTTTTTTATTACTATGTGCATATGCTGAACCTTTTGAATGATTTACAATCTTCCATTTACATTTTTTTTGTCCACAGTTATCTGAACTATGCGTAGTTACTTTCAATTTCTATTCTATTAGTTATGCAACTGTTTATGCATTCGGTTCTACTTGCATTACAAGATTTTACACTTGATATGTTTGTCTTTTTTTTCCTAAAATGAAAGAAACAGTTATATAACTATTGTTTATTAAAGACAGACAAGATAGTGACCCTAACTAACTAGACTATTCCCTAATTGGTACTGAAGTTAAATTAAAAAAGAATTCCTACATTCTACTTTGACTTTTTAAACATAAAGAAACCAATCACTGGTAAAACTTTCCACCTTGGCAAAGACCAACACCCGGTCATGGTGCCCTTAGCTAGATGCTCGTGCATCACCTCCTTGGAGTAATAAGACTACAATAACATTGGAAACTCAATGTCTCAATGTCTCAAGTAATTATCTTGTCTTAGCTTGGATTTTTTCTTTGGTTTCTAGGTTGGAGTGAGGACGACTTGTATTTCTCTACTCCACAAGGGATAGGTATGTTACTTTTATTATTTGGGATGTTATTTGAGTTTAAGGCTCTAATATATGGTGACCTAGTTGGTGATATGCAATTTTGAGTCAAATAATTTTGATGTTCTAGTGATGGGAGGTTTGATTTCTCTAGTAAGATACCAACCATTTATAAGATGAAATCGAATGAGGTAGCTCCAAAACTTGGAACTTGGAAAAAAACAAGGATTTCACCTTGAGGGCCATGGGCTCTAAGAATATAAAGCATGTGCCTAGAGTTGAGAAGGAGACCATAGAGGTAGAAAAGAACTTCCATAAAAGATTCCTTGAGCTAGCTAAAGTGAAAATTGAAAAATTGAAAAAAAAAGGTTAAGGAAAAAGGAAGCGATTGTACTAACAGTAAAATCTTAAAAGAATTGGATGGATGGATTAAATACTTGGTATATTCTTAGCCCTGGGAAACAATTTTTTTTAGAATAACAAACATTGAGTAGATTTTCAAAGCTCTTATTTCTCAGGATGTAAAAAACAAGGAGGAATAGTAGTGGGACATTCTCCATGCGATCAAGATCTTTGAGGGAAATTTTGAAGCATGAATCTGTAAAGCAATATTTATAATAGGTACAATGGTTTCTCAAATGAGAGATGAAGATGAAATTGAGTTTGAGAGAGAGAATTCGTGTATCTTGTAGTGAACAAAAGTGAATCCCATCATCCTTGAGGAAAACCTAAAACCTTTTGGGTCTAAATAAACCAAGAAGTGTGACTATAAGAAACTAGTTGATCATCATATTGAAGACAATGCACCATCAATCATAGCTTGATTTCTATTTTGTTGTGTTATAATATTTTTCATGCACAAATATATATTATCTTAATATGCTATTTTCTTATGTATAATGGTTTGTAAAAAAATATACATGAATTCTTAGTCCAATAGTATGATGTCCAAATGGAAAAGGACATTGTCTGTTTAGATAAGCCTCTTAAAAAAACGCTTTAATATTATTTATATATAATGTAAATTAATATCTATGTTTTAGTTTTATATAATTCTTATAAGTTAGTTATTAATTAATAAAGAAGGTAGTTTTTATCATTTGATAATAAATTGTTATGATTTAATTATTAATTAAGGAAGATCACTATTATTAGTTGTTATCTATGAATGTGGATTGACTCGGTTATTGGCTAGTGGTTCATTTGACTCATGTTTCATAAGAGCTAGGTTTCCATAAGGGAAGAAGACATATGCTCCTACTAGATACATTTAACCACTCATAAGAAATTTGGTGCTCTACAGTTCTACAACTTAGTATAGGGTAGATGTTTAGGCATTAGATTTTATAAGTTAGAAAATAAAGGTTAAATGTAAACATTATAATTATATTTTTTTTTTTTTTTTATTAATTAATCATAATATCATATCACATAAAATCAGTGCATTGTTAAGACAATCCCTCGAAAAAGTCACCAATTCAATCCCTTGGGTCTAGCATATATATGTGTGTCTATGTTATGTATAAATTAATATCATTTTTACCATATAAATTAAAATAATTATTTTGTATGCATATTTAAATTTAATTAATAAGTACATAAAAATTCCATACTTACAATATAATTAGATTCCTAACTATGGATAATATTAACTTCCAAATAGGATTTGTTACAATACCATGGGCCAATACCATGGCTTATCAATACCACAATCCCAAAAACCATAACTCATTTTAAAATCAAAATATTTAATAAGTATTTTATTTTAATTTAATTTTATAACATTTATTTAAATCAAAACTTAATACTTAAAATAAACTTAAAATATTACAAGATTCTCAACCATAGATATTCATCCCGATTTTAACTTGTAAATAGGCTTTGTTAGAATACCAAGGGCCAACATCATTTAACATTTGTATTCTAATGTCGACACTATTTAAAAATCAATCTAATTATTACTATGTATAAACACAATATAAATTTAAAGTTTATCATTTAACATTTTTAATCTAATGTCGGATCTATTAAAAATCAATCCAATTATTATTATATATAAACACAATATAAATTTAAAATATAAAGACGTTTATGAACACTAAAAACAGTTATGGTAAGTAAATACAAATATAATAAACTGGAAGTATGGTAAATAAATAAAACCTCTTTTTATACTTACTCCAGAGGTATGGTAAATAAATAAAAATAAAAATAAAACTCTTTTTATACTTACTCCAAAGGTATGGTAAATAAATAAAAATAAAAATAAAAATAAATTAGAGGTATGGTAAATAGATAAAATCTCTTTTTATATTTACACTATAAATCTCTTTACATTTACAAAAACTCAAAAAATAAAATAAAATTAGGTGAAGCCTATGGGCCAAATATCATACTTATAAAAGAGGTATGGTAAATAAATAAATATAAAAGAGATATAACAGGATTAGAAATCAACATCTAAAATCTCGTAGATCCATCCTAGATCAAAAATACCATGGGACAAATACCATGGTAAATAAAAGAGGTATGTTAAATAAATAAAAATATAAATAAACCAGAAGTATGGTAAATAAATAAAACTTTTTTATATTTACCCCATAATCCATGAACACTCAAAAAGGAGGTTTTATTTAGGTGAAGTCCATGGGACAAATAAGATGGGGCAAATAATTATTAATACCATACAAAAAATATTATTAACCCTAATATTAATATTAATAAAAATAAAGATGGCCTATGGTATTGAGAACCAATGTATTGACCCATGGTATTCAAGTGGAATGTAGTCTATTTAAAGTGGGAAATTAAACCAATATAGATTCATCTTTCCTCTGGATCTAGAGAGATCAAATATCTTGATATGCAAACTATCATAGAGTGAAAAAAGGTTTGTGAAAAAATGTTTGATCCCTCTCCGGGCTTGGTAGATCGAGAGTAAAGATGGATCCATGCTGGTTAGGGTAAATTTAAAAACAAAAAGATATGTAGGAGATGTTGTAGTAGTGTAAATATTTGTAAACATTTATATGTGGGTTCAAATAAAGAATTACAAATAGTTAAAAGTAATTACCTGGAGAGACACTCGTCCGCCTAATATGTAGAGATATTTTAATGTTATGTAAACATTTTGACGTGGTCAAAAATAAATTAAAATTAAATTAAATTAAAAATAAGATAAATAAAAATAATTAATTCTCATATTATCAATAGTACAATTTCGATGGGCAAGATTACATAAAATAAAAATAAAAAATAAAATATAATTTAATAATAATAATTATTATATTATAATATAATTATAATTAATCGTAATTAATAATAAAATCATTAATTTGAGATTTACTAAACGTCTAGTGCTTTCGAATCATTTCAAACATAAACCTCCTTTAAAGTGAAAGGAGATTTGATTCCTCTAGACATTTAGTAGATAGAGAGTTAAAACCTTGTCTTAGTCCAATGTTATATCTTACTCCAAATATCTTATATAAAATGAGATATTATCATGTTTATGAGAAAATTTTCAGCAAAAATCACATGAGGAACCATTTGTCGAAGATCATGTAGATGCAGAGCATTTGGTGTCGAGCATGACTGTTAAAATGAGATATTATCATTTTAACTCTTTTATTTTTTCAATTTTTACAAATAACTAAATAAATGGAATTTAGGTTAGGTGAATTAATTGTTTCTTTTTATATATTAAAAGAATTAGTAATTGAGTTTATATAGTATTGATATGACATTATCATTTTAACTCTTTTATTTTTTCAATTTATATTTTTGAATTAATCGTTTCTTTATATATATTAAAAGAATTAGTAATTGAGCTTATATGGTATTGATATGACCTAATATCATTATAATTTTTGAACAGGATCACTCCCTACAATGTTTATTAAGAAATTTGAACCTAACTTAACAGGGAAGATCTGCCCAAAATAATTAGCAGTTGTCTTTAACGCGACTTTGTGAAAGCTTTTCCGGTGACTTTCTCCGGTCAAAATCGGGCAGTAAATTACTGGAATCACAAGTTTGATAGCTAGTTTATGCACAATCAAAGCGTCCCAGGAATGTAATTTACATATGAAAGGGTTAAATGGCAGTGTCATTGTCGGCATTATACAATCAAAAGATGTGAATGTTTATGTACATATAAATCAAATATCTATTCGGAGCAACAATCCAGATCTTGCTATTGTTGAGCTGCGCGAAACTTCATATCTCTTGATTAGATCGATTGTTGAAAGAAAGAATGGAACAAGGGAACCGAAGCAATAACAATAACGAGGGAGAATCGCTTCTCCGTATTCTGAGAGACGTGGAAGCCGCACTAAACGCAAACGCAACCGAGGCAATTACAACCACTGAAAGGCCCCAAAGCGAAGATCATGTAGATGCAGAGCATTTGGTGTCCAGCATGACTGTTAATAATATGATAGAACTTGGGAATGTTCGTACAAGGGAATTGCAAAATATCACAGAGAATGTTGGTTTACGTGAGTTGCAAGAAGAGTGGCCAGGAGAGAGGATAGATCGCGATGAAATTGGTCAAAATGAGGAGAGTGATGAAGACTATCTCCAGACATTTAGGTGGGCGGATAATGTAATCGTTTTCAGATTTATAGATGATTCCCGCGCACTAGAAATAATTACTAGTGATGCAGAAGAAGTGTGGGTAAATAGCAGTGTTCGTGCAGCAATTGATGCGTTGCCAGCCGTTATAAGTCCCCAAGAACAGGAAAGCGGGGATGTGGTAATGTGCACTATCTGTCAAGATACGTTTTCCACGGGAGATTCTGCAAAACAATTACCGTGCACACATAGTTTTCATGCAAAGTGCATTCTGTTATGGTTTGATCGTAACCATTCGTGTCCAATATGCAGACGTGAGGTGGTGTTGCACCATGACAACCTTGTTGTCCGCAACTTAAACGACAATTGAAGACTACCCTATCTCAGCTTAAGTTTTCGCTAACTTAATTTCTTTTGGGTAACAATTTTTTTTTCGGTGGCCATTGAGGATTTTCCCATTACTCTGTTTCTGGACTCCGCCAAACAAGATTAAGAGCCAGAAGGTATTAAGTAGTATTTTCCATGTTGCATTAGTAGTAGACCGTTTGACATTACCATCGTCAATAGCTGAAATGGGTTGGCTTTATATTGTACAAATCTATTGTATTATTGCTTGAAAACCGCTGCAACGCGGAAATGTTAGTTCATTGCTCTATATCTTCAGTATATGTAACCTATGCAACATGAGCTTATGGGTTTTATTATGCGTTGTATGAAAATGGTGTCATTTAAGTAGATGCCTGATTGTTAATTCGAATGTATAGTTTTGTAAATGTGTCAGGCGTTTTGTTATGTTAACTGAATCAGTTGTTCAGTTTGTTTGGATGTGTCATGTATCATTTAAGACGATTAACTCTCTTGGCTTTATGGATTAGATTAGATTTTTGTTATCTGTATTTTTATTTCAATATTCTAATTAATAATATCACTGAATTATTCAAAATATAAAATGTATTCATGCATTTGAATGTCAATGTCATGCATTGGAGCTCAATTAAGAGTTTATCAACCACGTTTAAGAATGCCTGATTATCTAGCTTAGCTAACAAAAAAAAATTGTAAGTGCATTCAGACATCCATACATATTTAAAACTTCACTTCCATATATATTTAAAACTTCACAATAAAAAAGTTTATAATTATTTACACTGTACTTTTATAGAATGGAAGAGTACATGGGATTTTATGATAAATGAATGATGTCACGAATTTCATGGTTTATTATCGAGCTCTATTTTCAAAAGGAATATGATGTTGTTATTTGATTATCAGCAGCCACAAAAGTAAGAATCTAAGGATAAGATTATGAAGAAAACCAAGTTCTTGCTTTTGCTTCGATCCACATAATCAAAGGAATGTTAAACAATCCATCTAGGAGACATCCATAGGGTGTGATTTCAGTTGAAAGCCTCATGATTCTTAGTTGAAGTTCCCTTCCTGATCCTAGGTACCCATAGAATATGGGTAAACCAAACTAATTTAACTATTACTCCTTTTTTTGTTCTACTATTTAATTTCCTTGGCAAGAACTTGAATTTTGGTGGTTTGAAATATGTTCTTGAATGTATATTCTCAGAATGTTTAGATACTCACAAAATGAACAAGAAGAGAGTGAATACTTCTAGCAATTAAATTGCTGCACAAAGTGATGTACATGTGTCACTATATCATTGGCAGTTACATAACTCTAGAACAATATACCCAAAAATCTTATACTAGGGAGCCACCTTGTAGTAGGATGCACAAGCATGCCCAACCCACAATTGCTTGAGAGTGGGTGACAAGTTTTGTTGAAAAGATGTAAAAACAATGTCATTAACTTAGATTTTAATAATGGTTAGTTGTTTATATATTTGTAATAATATTTGAAAAAGGAAAATTACTTTAAGTATAACAAAAGTAACATTTCATGAGAAAAGGTTTGAACCTAGTGTAAAATTTCATGAGAAGTTCATAGTATATACCTCTAGAGATTTGAATTGGTTAAGCTTACTTACCTTTGGGTTATGTAAGACTCTTTCTTATATTTCAGTGAAATTTAAATGTTGTCTTGTTTAATGGGCAAAGAATTGTTGATAAATAACTAGCATATCATGGTTATGGTTTCCAACATCATTGATAAGTAACAAAATTTTACAGACACATAATATTAGGTTAGGTTTTGCATATAGTGGTTCTGGTTTCAATATCATTGACCAAAAACCAAATTTTACAAATGCATTATATTGTGTTCTTATATATCATATTTTTTGTTCTCAACATCATTTATTGCCTTGGAAAATAGTGGAAATTTTGACATGATTTTGGCAAACATTTGAAGACTTTTTGGGAAATCTTGGTTATAGCTGTCAAGCTTCAGAATTTTCAGTATTACACTCATTTTTGATGGTGTTGAATCTATTTCCACCATAAAAAACAAATATTATTCAAACACATTCAGTGGTAAGATTATTTAAACACATTCAAACAAATATTATTTAAATGCTTGCGTACATACATAAAAAAATTCTTTTGACTTAAGTGGATTTTGTTATGATATATTTTGTGTCATGATTCTTGGGGCACATATTGTTCTAGTTTTGTACAAGAAATATCAAGATCAAGTCAATTCCTTTGTGTAAAAAGTATTTGTGAAAGCCAAGCAGTAGGATTGACAATTTCCATATCAAAAAATGCAACCCATTATCAAGAATCATTGAAACTTTGAAATCTATTTTTTTTTCTCATGAAATGCTTAACAATATTAGAATTACGTACCATAATTAAGGTTCTTAATAATACCTTACCAAGTACAACATGTCATTGTGATAAGATCTATGCCATTAATAATGTGTACTAATCATAAAAATAATTAGTACTATCGATAGGATAACTATTATGTAGAGTTATATAACATTTAACAATTTGGTTGGAGGCTCCTACTACACATCAATTAACATGTGTCTAATATATACATAAACTTTCCCACAATTTAAATCAAGAAATACTATCTGAACTGTGGAAATCTACATACTTAGATGATGTTCTTAACATTAATCTTTACATTTCACTTTGTTGATAAGGTGTTTATAAAATATAACCTTCCTCACAAGGATTATGATTGCACCATTCTACAACCGTCCTTCCAAAGTGTTGTATCTCATTTATGCAAATCTTAAATTTCAAACTTCCCTGTTGCATCTCATTATTTCAAATATTAAATTTCAAACTTTCTCTAAGACAAACGTAAGTAAAGAAACAAAATTGCATAAAAATTTTACTTCTTTCCTCTACGCTAGTCTCTCCTATGTTACCGCCTTACGACGCTTCCTTTGCAACATGTGGTGCAATTGCTAGTTTCTATTTCCAATAATTATATATGTGTATGTGAGAGAGATTCCTTGTTTCTTTTGTTTTATTAGAAATTTCTTTAAAAGGAAAAAGGAGTTCTTATTTTTAACAACCCATCAATGTCCAAGTTCATTTCCATGTATGACTAGCTAGCGAAACAACCTATAAAATGCACTTTTACTTCCAATTCCAATAACATAGTCTATTGCAACATCAATATATTTAGCTTGTGTTTGAATAACGTTTTTTAAAGGATAATTGCTTTAAGGCCATCCTACTTCCTCTTGTGTTATGAGAGTTGAGAATCATTAAGCCACATATTTAGGATCCCCTCTACTAAGGACCCTAGGGTTGTGAATTGACATCTACATTATATATCTTTCTCTCATTCTTATTTAGCATGTAATAGATAAATTCTTATGCCTCCTATTTCAACACAGGTAACTATAACCATGATCTTTAGTCCACCTAAATATTGATTAGTTTTTAGATCTATCTCTCAACTTTTTTATCAATCTTGGAAGATTCAAGAAAAAATACATCTCTAGAAAGAATAATTTCTTATTTAACTCATTGTAGAGGTTATATTCCTTGGATGCATTTGAATACCCCAAGAATATGCACCTTTGAATCCCTTGCATCAAGCATGTTTCTCTGTTACTTACAAATTGAGGCATAACAAGTGAAACCAAAGACCCTGACACAGGGTTACCCCTGCTTTACCCACAATTTGCATGAATTATGCATACATCTTGTCTGTCTTAGGAATTTTAACTCACTAAGGAATCAAAATATGCGATTCTTAAATTTTAAGGCCCTTACATCAATTCCTATGCTGAATGGTTTATTAACACTCAACATAGTCTAACCCTTCTCTTAATATGCATGTATTGGAACTTTTAATCAACCCTTATCCTTCAATCATTACTTTTTTAAAGTCCTTCATTATATTCCATCCTATCAGGAAATTATACCATATCAATCCTTCATATCGGCGCTATTTCATTATAACCTGTTCATAATATAAATATCCATTAAGCATGCATTTATTATCGAGACTTAAACTCCACACTTAACCCTTATTAAACATTCACAACCCTTTAACCCCATATATAACCTTCCCTTTCTTTTACTTTGGTTACATAACACTTATTGCAGGAAACCCTTATGTTCTTTATAAATGTTGGACTTATATATAAATCCCCGTATCTCCGCGCTTAACCATTTATAACCATTTACAAAGGAAACATTTGCAAAACATACCTTTTGACTTTGGCACGACTTTCACACACTTCTCGAGGTTCCTTCTTTATCACAATCATTAACTGCTATAGTTCGTAGGTCACATTAACATCGAACTATTTCACCTCCGATACATGATTAACCTTCCTTTTGGACCTCAAATAACATTCATCCAGATCTATATATCGTCATGCCCGCACTCCTCAAACCACCTCAACATCCGATATGCGATTGAACTATCAGATTCCAAATAACATTAACTCACACTTGATAACCTTTCGGGTCCGCTCCATCGCTATCCCGTGTCTCCATACTCCTCTGTCGATACAATGCCATTAAACTGTTGCGATGCAATATTTTATAATGATCTCCACCATTGATCCCCCCTTCCGATCCAATGGCCATTATCCTTCTTGATCAATAGACTTGCATTACAATTCTCTGCCATTGATTTGCAATTAGCGGATCCAATGGCCCACACTGATTTCGGGTGAACAACAAGCTGATAATTAACCGCTATATGGACTCGATGGCGTTTATAAATTCCCAATATAATAAAGTTTAGGTTTGGCTTCTCAATTAAAACTTTGATTACTTTGGCCCTTGATGTCCATCTAATGGCGTGATCTCTCAATCGCTGATGCGATTTAATCCCAGTCGTTGATTATAAAGATCGAACAGTTACGATTCACCCATACTCCATTTCTTCACTCTTCCACTTCACTTAGATTTAACGCATTTCTTCAAGTTTTTTGTAGGTTTTCGGGTTATATTTAACGCACTTCCTTTTACAGTTAACATCAGTTCCTTATTGAGTGTGGGTTGGAGCTTGCATATAGGAAGTTGTTGCTTCCATCCTAGTGGGTGTGTGAATAAATATTGGGGGTTGTTGCCTTTTACAACTTGGGGCTTTCATAAATCCAAGGGGTTGCAAGTTGTTTCTTGAAACAAATCTGTGAAGTTGGTGCTTTACATGGTTCTTCTGGTAAGATTATCAAGTGTCTACAAAAGGAGGGAGTTGGTGCTTCTTGCTAGTGGGTTTTAGCAAACAATCAAAGGGAGTTGGTGCTTCCTTTGGGTGGTGGTGCACAAACATATTGATGTAATATAATAGGTTCTCTTATTTTTACATCAATAACAACAACAAGCTTAGGTGCTTTTTTCCCTGAAAGGTTTCCACGTTAAACCTACTTGCCTAATATGCTTGTTGGTCATGATGTGTATGCTTGTATTGGTTGATATGGTTGTTGTTATGGGTTGTTAACGGTTTCTATCATATAATGGATGCCATATTTGATTTAGTGAATATAATTCACATAAAAGTTAAAATTAGCCTAATACGGATTCACCCCCGCTCTAAGTATTAAGATTGTTTCTAGCAGATAGCATATGTGCGAACGAGGATGGGAATATAGAGTTTAGAGAGTTAGTTGAATGAGTAGATGACTATGTTTAAAATGAGATTTATAATGTGAAACAAAATTTGCATATGTTTAGTGAGTGATGATATTTAATGTTGGAAGAGTAATACCATAGGAATAATGTCTCACAAGCACTATTGTTTATTATGATGTCTAGTACATTCTAGACAAGTAAAGAATCATAGAGTTAACAAGTTCCGATATCAATGTTAGAGATAAACCTAGAATTGGATACCTTTCATTAATATTATATTCATATTTAATATAATATATGGGTGAATCTTGTTTTCATCTTATGCAAGGTTCCTCTTTATTTTACTATTCCTACTATTTACATTTACTTGAGTGAATATGTCCACTATTCAAACTTTTATCTTATGAGTGCTTGGGTGAATATGTCCACAATTTGTTCATTTTTAGAAAAATGTATGGAATTAATTGTCTTAGACTCTACATGATATCAAATCAAATGGTACTTTGTGTTGATGTGCTTTCTTGAATCATGGAATCTAAGATTCTTGTCCAACTTGATTGCAAAGAGTATTTCCAACCAAAAGAGGAGTATAATTATTATGTTTCTCCCACTAATATTAAAGTATTACCCTAAGCCACTCAATCTTGTCTCTTGCCTTTATAGTTTCCACAGTGCACATTTGTTGTGGATTTGCTTTGAATTAAGTATTTGTGTGACCTCTAATAGACAATTTTTGATCCATGACTCATGAGATAGCATAAAGTTGAAACTCCATTTTTTTTCCACATCAAATTGTGAATTATAATATCCTATTAAGACAAAGTCATCCTGAAATAGACCAATTTCCTTCACAAGATTTTCATATAGAATCCAAAAAAAATGAAATGCTTGGTTTGGTGGTGATAAGGTATATAATACATCCCACACACTTTCGACGCTTGGTTGCATCCTCAATTCCATTTCCTTTTTTTGATGTGAAATTTAAACTATTTTCCATTGGATTAGAAAGAGGGTTACATTCAGTGATGCCAAACCTGTTCAACAATTACAAAATGTACTTCTTTTGGAACATAAATATATACTTTGGATGTTGATTCACTTCAATGTAAAGAGGTATGGAAGATGTACCAAATCTTGCATCTCAAATCCCTTCTTCAACTCTTTCTTTATGGATGAAATATATATTTCCATTATCCCCTAGTATGATGAACAAGACATCTACATACACTATAAGATATAAGATATTTTTACCAACATCCCTAACGAACAAAGTTGCATCATAAAAAATAAAGTGTTTGAAATTCAAGTTTACAAGATGCTTATTTAAATTTTTATACAAGGCTTGTGATGCACGTTTCGAACCATATAAGTATCTAATGAGATTTTGCAGTTTCTATTCATGTCCCTTAAAAAAGAAGGCTTCCGGTTGAGACATGAATACATTCTCTTTAAAATATCCATTCAAGAACGTAGTTTTCACATCCATGTATGATTGGATTTCAGGATTAGATTTTAGGATCATTATCTCATCACGAATTTCTTAGCTGTGTGAAATTGTGTAGTGAGAAAGGAGATAATAGGCAAAAAGGAGAAAATGGACACATATATATTAGAGAGATATGCAAATGAGAAATGTGCTAGGACATAGACAAGCCTCACAATGTGATCCCTAGTTCGCATCTATTGAGTGAGTGATGAGAAGAAACTTAGGAAGAGGAATAACATATCAATAATGTTTGATAAGGAATGTTGCTCATTTCAAGGTCTGATAGACTGTACATATTTAAAGGACAATGGAGATAACAAGATCTGGTATCAATTTTAGAGATAAATCTATAATGAGATACCTTTCATTAAGCTTAGAGACATATTAAATACAAAGGATGAGTAACTCTCTTTTTCATCTTCCATGATGTTCACTTATATTTTAATCTTCCTAATATTTAGAATTAGTTACAATGACATGGAAATATTGTAGGAATATGTGTCCATCTTTCCCCCAACTAAGTCGAATGGGTGTTTGTGAGCCCAAGCATCATTCTAAACTTTTCAAACTTTTCTCTTCCAAGTGCTTTGGTGAAGATGTGACCAATTTTTCCATTTGTAGAAAAATGTCTCACATGAATAATCTTCCCCTCAATGTGTTATCGAGTCAAATGATACTTTGTGATAATATCCTTGGTTCAATAGTGACATATAATTTCCTTTGCCAACTTGATTGTAGAATTATTGCAACCAAAAAGGGAGTATAATCCACTTGTTTCTCCTACAAATATTCAATTATTCTCCCAAACCACACAATCTAGTTTGTTTCTTTCGTGATCGCCAAATATTCTACCTATTGTGGAATTTAATGGGATTGACTATTTTTGTGACCTCTAGAATATAATTGTTGATTCATGACCCATAACATAGCATGAAGGCAACATTCCATTTTCTTTATCCCCATCAAAGTGTGAAGCATAATATCTAATCAAGGTGAAGTCCCTATGAATATTTGAGTCTAATGTCTTAAGTTCCCTCTAAGTATGTTATAACTCTTTTTGCAACAAACCAACATCCTTCATAAGGTTTCTACATAAATATGGAAATAATTCAAGCAACAAATGAAATCTCTAGCCTAGTGGTGGTAAGATAGATAAGACTTCCCAAACGTTTTCTATATTTAGTTTCATATTCAAATCCTTTGCATTATTTCGATGTGAGATTAAAATTTTGTTCCATTAGAGTATATAGTGTTGGAAAATTCGCATTGTCTGGATGACTAGTGGTCTAGTGAAGGCATCTGCAAGTGTTTTGGCATTGATGTCAACCAAACTAGCTTGGATGATTGTCGTAGCAGATGCGGGCAGTGATGGCCTAGGAGGAATCTCATGATAGCTACAGGCTTCATGAAGAAAATCATCATAGTAGGAGGCGTATTGGAGAAGTCATAAAATGATGATTACAATGATGGACTATACAGAAGTACATTGTAGCTACAATCTTCATGCAAAGGATCACCATGGTGGGTATGATTTTAGGTGTCCAAAGAGTCAAGGGAAAAAAGAGTGGCAAAGATCTTGGAGCCATATTTGAAGTAGAATATGCGATCAAATAATACATCGAACCCCCTCCATTGGAAATTTCTATGGAAGATATTTCCAACGATATGTGGAATTCGAAAAATGGACTCTTGGTTCAAAATTTATGGCTTGTTGAATTTGAGGGTTTTGAAGCCTTACGCAGGGAACAATATCTCATATCGAAGATTGACGATCTAGGAAAATCAGCAATCGTTGATCAGAGGCCCACTGATATCAGCAGCAAGACATGAACAACAACAAACATATCGGCAATTGAAATTAGAGGTCGACACATTGGTGTATCAGTGCATTGGTAGTTTAAGGTCAATGATCAAGAATATGAATGATTGCAACCCCTTTCTCTCTCCTCGGGCATGAAAAATGGCAGGGTTTGATTGGGTCTAATAATGGACAAGTGGTAACTGATGTCAGCATGACATGTTGATATGGAAGGACATGTGGTAAGAATGTTTGGAATTTTGAGGTGGCTTAATGGGCCATATCTAAGTGACACATGTCACCACTAAGGAAGCGCCACATGGCGGTGATGACATCACATCAAAAGTTTGAAATGGAGGATTTAGAATATCAACACTTTATATCAGTTGGAAATTGAATAAATGTTGATGAAGGGGTTATGATGTGTTAGTGTGCAGTAAAGACGAAACCAATAATACTAAGGACGCAACATTTAACAAAGGAAAAAGGCCCCTGTCAAAGTGCTAAAGGACTTAGTGCCTTAAGGCTAAGCACTTGGTTACCGCACTTGATACTATGGTGAAAGATGTGATAAGAAGATAAGCAGAAGGAGCTAAAGCCCAACCAGAACTTCACATTTTCGTATGTGTTTTAAGTATAAAGTTTCTATAAGGAAAAGACATTGATATTACACTGTGGTGGAAAAATATCTGATATAGTAGCACAAAGGATTTAAAGACGTATGGGTCAACAGTTGTGAAGTTGAATCCAGAAACAAAGGAGTTGGTCTTAGAAATAGTGGTGATTGTCAAAGACCGTTGGGTCAAGGCAGGAAGGACCGTGATCTTTAGGAAAGAGTGTTGGGTCTGCCTTGAGGTGAGACAAGCCATCTCTATGCTTTGATGCATGCCTTCAATGAGTTAAATGGATGTAGGAGACTCATGAAGTAGTGTGCAAATCATATGAGAATTAATTTCTTAGTATGGATCTCCACACAATCAAGTGATGAAGGACTACAAGGTCAATCACTCTTTCTACACTATGACAAGAAACAAACATGAGATGTAACAAAAACAAGGAAGGCCATGCTTTCATATAGTTGAGAAGCCATGTCGAAGGATAGTCAAGCTGTGTGAAACCATGAATAACCATGGAGAGCCTCAGTGGTAGGAGTGTTGTACACAAAGAGGAATGTGCCTCATTGGATAGTGTAGGTGGACTAATAATTAATTCTCAGGATGGAGAAACTGTCAAGCTCCCATTATCATGGTTAATGCAATTGAAAATACCACATGAAATGAAGCAACAAAATGAAGGGCCATGCCAAGGTACACTTGTATAGAGTGAATACAAGATAGAGTGGTAGCATTGATTGGGGGGAAATAGAGGAACAAAATCGAAGAGCTCAGATGAGGAAGTGGGGAAATAAACATAGTTTCCATAGATCCAAAGAAGAAAGAGCTCTATGACTATGCATTGTGGTGTGAGGCTAAGTAAGCCTATTCTAAAGATAAAGGCCGATAGTGCCTAGGCAGACGTAAAAGACCCCAAGAGCTGCACTACTTCATAAAAGGTCGAAGTTCCCTATGCGCTCTGAGTTAAAGGTGAAAGTTTCATATGCTATGAGAGAAATGATAAGAGTTGAGCCTGTGAGCTGTGTGTAAGTTTGAAGTGCTTGTGAGTTATGTGAAATAAGGCCAGGAGTTAAGCCTATGTTGTGTGAAGAAAGGGCGAGAGCATACTATGGGTAGGAGTGTAGAAGGTCGATAGTTGTTGGATGTTGATGAAGAGTAGAGGATAGAGATGCATGAGTGGAGATGAGTAATTTTTGTTGAAGCATGTCAGAGTTCTTCAAAGTGTAGTAGAGTGAGAAGAAATCAAAGTTGTTTTAGGCAGAGTCGTTGCCAAACTACAAAGGTCATTTAGTTCTTATTTAAATGTGGGTTGGTGCCAAGATCCACAAATTTGGCTCTTCCATTCTCTAATGGGTGCTTGAGAAGGCTTGGGGGATGGTGACTCCTACAAGTTGGCACTTGCAAAAGTACAAGGAGTTGCATGTTGGTGCTTCCAACAAATCCATGAGATCAGTGCCTTACATGGCTCTTTTGGTAAGCTGGGCAGGTGCCTACAATAAGAGGGAGTTGATGCTTCCTGCTAGTCAGTGATAGAAAATAATTAAAGGGAGTTGGTCCTTCCTGTAAGTGTGTGCTCACTAAATAGATTGATGTAATAGAGTAGGTGCTCTTATTTACATCAATAATAATAACAAGCTTTGTGGTTTTTTCCCAAAAGGGTTTCCTCGTGAAAACCTTGTGTGTCATGTGTATGATGCTCATGGTGTGTACGATTTTTTACTTATTTGATGTTGTTGCCATATTATATATTTCTACTGAGTATCTGGATGATTGCCAAGTTTAAATAAGAAAATTAAATTGGCGTAAAGAAGTTACAATTAGCCTTAACACTGATTCAACCCCCTCTCAGTATTATCATTGTTTCCAACAATTTGTATACTTCAAGAATAATTTAATCACTAGAAGGTATATCAAAGGGAAACAATGACTAATAAAGTTTTCCTAACAATAGAAGGAGTCTCATTCTTAAATGAATTAGACTATAAGCTCGACTATGAAATTTGTCATGTTAGAATGGTGGAATATTTAATAGCCTTGGATGTTGATTTGTGGCACTCTATGTTGAATGGAGAAAAGAATGAGTAGAATGTAAAAGCCAAGGAGGTCATCATGAGAGGCTATATAAGCTGGATGTTGATAAGGTGAGGCATTGTAAGTTAGAAATGGAAGTGATGAATAGTCTACAATGTATATATATTGGAGATATCGATGTGGCTCAAGGAGAGGCTAAGGAGCCCTGTTGCCCCAACAACAAATCAAAACATGGAGAAGTTGTTTCTTAATCACTATCCCTAAGAATTTCACAATGCAAGACTAGAGGACAGTCACTGGGTAGAAATGTGCATTTCCCAAGGGGAAGACAAAGCCTTCCTTCTCAGGATTGCATAATGCTGTCTTGGTGAGGCAGAGTCCAAGCCAAGGCTACCCAAACCTACCGATGGGAAACTGAATGAAAATGTGATTGTGAATGCATGGTGACACTGAGTGTAAGAAGAAGTGAATGACCATCCATGTAAACAGTGAATGAAAGATTTAGAAAATGGAACAACATGCATGTGGGTGAAGCGAGTCACTGAATCTGAAACTATTCATGCAAAACAGTTTCATGCATGTGACAACATTAAGATGCTATTGAAAACTAAAACGGTGCTACTACAAGCTAGTATGAATGTAAATGACAACAAGTGTTCTCAGAAATCAAGAAAACAACACTCACACAAGCAAAAACATAAAAAGCAATAGAAATGCTACAAAAGACAAGTTAAGCTGACTTACCTATGAATAGCTGAGCTGGATGTGTTGAAGACTCCTAGATATGTTGTGGGATGACATAGATCCAAGATCGATGTGAAGAAATGAGCTCTGATGCATCGAATAAACAATTTTGAAGCTCATGATGTGCATGCCACAAATCTAGGAAAAAGCGACACTTGGAGGATAGATTCTAAAACGATCTTTGCATGTAACCTCCAGCTACTAAAAATAGCTTCCTATAATATACGGATGCTTTTTTCATGTTTCTTTTCTCTATCCCGGGAAAGAGAAACACATTCATGCAAGTCATGTTTTCTTGGTCTCGGGTGGAACTAGTGAACTCAACTGCACATGAAATAGTCTGCTAAGCTGGGAGAAAACAAATGTGCATTTTTGGGAGGGAGTTCAGCTAGATGCCCAAAATATTTGCATAATTTCTGGGTGGAGCAACTGAATTCTTCCTATGATTGTGCAATTTCTAGGTAGAGCAACTGAATTCTTCCCATGATTGCGCAATTTCTAGACTGAGATGTCATGCTGGGAGGAATTGCGCAACTTTTCCAGTGAACAATGACAGGCAGATTTGTGCAATTTTGGAGCCCAATAAGCTACCAAATAGAATTACATAATTTATGGAGGGAAGGTTGGTTCCCCTCCGGAATTTCACAATTTCTTGAGGGAGCTGCTCAGCCTATAGCTAGACCAAGTCTTCCTTTTGGTCCCTCTACTTCCCAGTTCTTCCTTCCCTCATAAAACTGTACAAAATCGGCCTCCAAGGGTCCCACAATGTAGCTTACAATGATGATACTCAAGAGTTCCTCAGCCAAGACTGTGCTTCTCTCTCCGCAGTCTCAGTGACTCGTCTCCCTCCCTGTCACCTAAAATTGCACAATGCATAGTTATTGGACCCTTTTTCCCAGCCTATCACCTTTCTTGGGCTCATTCTATGGATACCAGTGAATCACCTTAGACTAGGGAGTATTGGATTTTTTGTCGTACTATCATGATTGAATTGCAGGAACAAGTAAACTGTTAGATCATGACAAGATGATGAAGAAGGAGAAGAAGGAGTGAAATTGCTAGAAGACTCACTTACAGTTGGATGGACAAGGAAGCTTATCAAGTACAAGAAAATGGAACACATGCATGGAACCATCTCCCAAGACCAAAGATCATTGAAGACCTCGCATCATTAAGCTATGCAGAGGAGAAGAGAAAGTGAATCGAAGAACACATATATCACTCATTAGCAATAATGACTTGACATTGCCGCCTCCGAAAGCTAGTCCATGTTAGCAGTTTCATGTCAATTCATGTCATGACTTGTCAAAGGCCACATCACTACTATGAGCCATGTCTATTGTAAATAAAATGTAATGTAAAGTGGAATTCTAATGGACACAAATGAATATGAAGAGTCATGTCAGTTGAAAAGTCATATGAAGTTGAACAATCATGAGGGTAGTCGAAGAGTCATAAGGGTCAAGAATCACCCTTGGTTATATATACCCCCTCATTGTATGAGTAAAGGAATTTTCACCTTGGCTCCTCCCACAAAGAAAGAGAGTTTCATTTATTTATTGAAGGAGAGAGGAGTGGCTCCAATGTCCCATTACTGGGGCTAGTGATGTATGATGTAAATATGTATCTTGGAATTTTTTGTTCATACAAAAGCCTATTCAGGCTAGCACGTTTCCATGCATGACTTGTGGATGTTTGTAAGACTATTCTTTGATCATTGGTAATTCATGTTTGTTTCACATGTACTAAGATAGTTGAACTATTTCGGTTGTTTAGTGCTTACCTTGTTGGAAATGTGTTGTATTGGTTATCATTGTTGTCTCATCCTTGTGGACTACTCTGCAGGATACTAGACAAACCTTTCTCTCTCATTGGTTATAACAACCGTCACATCCATTGTGGTCTATTCCAGTAGATGGTGGATGTATCTTTCCCTGTACTTTGGTTTTAATGATTGCTGCATCTGATGTGGACTATTCCAATCAATGTTGGATAGACCTTTGTGGTTCACTTGTGTCTCTTCATGGGTGGTACTATTACCTCTCACTTAGAGGCTCACTTTTCTTCCCCTTTTTGTAGTAAGAGAACCTTGACATAGTTGCGTTGCATACTCACTAGGCACACTTACCTTGCTTTTCAATGAGACAATTGCATCGGTCTCTCATATTGATAGCTAGATCCAAGGAAGATCTTTAAGTATATGGAAAGTGGGCCTTTATACCAGATGGGACTGCTACACCAAACAATGTGAGGTCTAGTTGGGACTTCATATCAAGGAGATCCCTTTGGTTGATGAATTTATAGCACCGTCAAAAAAATGACACTAGAAGGAGGGTCATATGACAAGTTGAGCTCGTTGCATCTGATTTGAATCTCTTATCTAAAATGGCTCATACACAAATCATCCTCCAGGGGTGTTGCTCCAATTTTTCCCTTGATTAATTTTCACCCCCCGATGAGCTTCTTGATCACTTGTCCTAGTTAAATTTTGATGGTGAGGATAGAATATCCATTAGCAAGAGAATTTCCAATTCTATTCAATATTGTGAACCTTATGAAATTGATAATGAATAGTTTTCTTGCATACTTTTTTTCCTCACCCTTGAAGGTCGTGCCAATTAGTGGTGCCATACCTTGCGACCTACTTCAATCCATTCCCTTCGCCCTTTCCTTAGGATGATCCATCAAGCCTTCTGTATGTATAACTACTGAGATGTTTGTGGAAGAATTAATCTATTAAGAATGAAGCCTAGCAAATCAGTTGAGAATTTTTCTGATCGATTCCTTCACTTTTGTTGTGAAATTCCCGAAGAATATTTGCACTGAGATTTCTTGAAACAAGAGTTTGCGCATTTGGTTCTTGCCTCTTCATACGGTGAACTTGAACCTCCCGATTTTTATGCTTCTCCAACTCTTGTGAATTATGAGGCACCCCAAACACAGAGCATTAGCATACTACCCCATTTGTTCCTTTTCCTCCTCCTTTTCTGGTCCCGATATGGGTTCTTCCTAGTGGAGATTGTAAAACTGGGAAATCTGTGAATCAAATCCCTAACGCATCTTCTCACTCTTCTCCTTCTTCAATGGAGGAAATTCGATAATGGCTTAGGAAGCCTACAACAAAGACTCACTCCTCCATTCCACAAGAGGATGACACTGTTCATAACTCTATTCTCAAGACTAATTTAGATTTCTATTATCCTCTATCTTCTTCACATCACAACTCTATTGGAAATAATTATAGGGAGATTGAATTAGTATTCCTTAGAAATTAACACTTTTAAATCTTTTTAGAGCATTAGTTAATATTCAATTGTTATTAATGTTTATGCAGTAATAGCAGTAAATAAAATAACACAGTAGGCACAATAATTTTAGGTGGAAAACCCCCTCCGAGTAAAAAGCCATCAAACACTTTTCTAAGAAATTATCTAATCTTCAGCCCCAGCTAAAATGAAAGCAACAACTTCCTAGAATTCTAGAAAAACATTCGTCTCCAGCTCCCACTGGAAGGATGACCCAACACCCTAGTTTCTTCAGTAATCAACTGCATGGATGCCCTAACACCCTAGCAAGCCACAACTCGCTCTAGCACCACCCTACCACCCTACCACAGACCCCGAATTGTAGGCGACTACATACACTAGCCTAGCACCTCCCTTCCACCCTATAATGACTGAAGTAAGACAAGACTATGGATTCCAAAACAGGGGACAACAATCCACGATACTTTAAGATATACAATAATTTTTGTGTACTTGACCAAATACCCAATCATTCTATGACCTGCAACTTAACCATGACATCATCCCAACAGTGACTCCTATACCTCTCACCTACATACAGAAATACTTGACCTGTGAAGGAAGGTACAATAAGGTCTATCCTTACCATTTTAAACTACTCTTGCATTTCACCGAGAAAGTCTCCATAGACATTCCTTTTTATTTATTTCGCAGTCTGAGTAAGATGTGTGATAAGGTGCAGCTGAGGAAAGAGGACTATGAAACCTCTTTATTTCATCATGGTTTGATTAAGTTGTTGGTTTTAGATGGCCTCCAAAAGATAGGTAGAGACTGGAATTCGTTTATTTTCATGGCTGGATTCCAAAGAAAGACTAGTCTTACACCACAACCAGCTAGAGAATTCACCATAGCTGAGCTTCAAAAGGAAGTAAGAGCTAAAAATCAAACCAAGTCACAGCTAAGAAAACCAGTGAAGCCACTAATCGTTCAAGAACAACCTCAACAATCAACAAAGGAAAAAACTCAAGGTAAGAAGACTGTACCTGAAACAAGCAAATCTGAAGCAGTCTCAAGGGTAAGGACAAGAAGCCAACTAAATAAGGAAAAGGGTAAAGCTATATCTGTTGAAGAGAGCCCAGTCTCTAAGGCAAGCTTGAATGATTTATTACAGGCCATTGAATTAGAGCAGTCCAAACAAGTTCAAATTGATTTGACACAGTCACCGCAAGAAAGTATTAAGAAAACCAAGGCCTCAAAAAGGCTTAAGTTTGATGAGCCAGCTCAGGAATTTATTTTTAAACCTAGAAGACCTATGACAAGAAAATTCCAGCAAGCACAGGAAGCACTGCCCAGAATAGAGGAAACAGGGGAAGGGACACAACCTTGGCAAAAGAGCAGCACAAACGAAACAATCATCACATCTCAAGGAGATTATGTAGCAGCCATGAAGAGCCAAATAGAAGCAGTTGAATATGAGATTAACCAACTGAAGGAAGCTGCTAGAGAACTGAAGGCACAACTAAGCCAGTTACCTACTAAGTGAGTTACTGAAGGCACAACTACGCCAGTTACCTAGTAAGAAGACCTATGACAAGAAAATTCCAGCAAGCACAGGAAGCACTGCCCAGAACAGAGGAAACAGGGGAAGGGACACAACCTTCGCAAAAGAGCAGCACAAACGAAACAGTCATCACATCTCAAGGAGATTATGTAGCAGCCATGAAGAGCCAAATAGAAGCAGATGAATATGAGATTAACCAACTGAAGAAAGCTGCTAGAGAACTGAAGGCACAACTACTCGAGTTACCTACTAAGTGAATTTTCTTTTCAGGAAAGGTTTTGTTCCAAATTTTTGTTAATTTTGCTTAGTCTTATTGTTTTGAAGACATGTAGATCCCTGCTATATATATGAAAAACCAAAGGGAGTTTTTGGAAATCAGATGTTTTGGTGATAAAGTTTTCGGGTCAAAGGCAAGTTGTTTTAAATAAAACAGCAGTTTCGTAGCGCGCTACGAAACTGCTGTGGGTGATGATTTTAACGCAGAGCAGCCGTTTTGTATTATGAACGGGAATTTTGAAAGAGAGACACCTTAAGGGTACACAAGACATCAGATGGAGCTACAATAGCCATTCAGACCAAAACAGGTGTCCATTTAAAAAGGTGAAATATTTTAACCCAAGTCTAAATTACTGTTATAAAGCACCTTTATCACCGTTCAAAAGGCATTTAATGAGTTCCATACAAGGAACATTTGCCTGCCCACATGTCCGTTAATGCGGCCTACAACACATCAAAACGTGACAGTGTTCCATATTCTAGGTTATTAAAGGCTTCAAACATGTTGTTATACATTCGAGCAAATTGAGGAAAACAGAGACCGAGAAGCAGGGGACATCTCCTACTACTACTGGGCAGTTAAAGATTCTGCGTTCAAGGTCAATATGGAGTATTAAATATCTAGCTTATCCAAATTGAAAGAGGACCAGGTGTCAAAGAACAAGGAGTAGCCACTATGGCATGGAAAGGGAGTTAGAGTCCTAGTTGATTCAGAACTTTTAAAATTCCAGTCAGCACTTTATTATATTTAATAGTTAGTTAAATAGCTGATAGGTGTCATTAGAGATAGCTATCGAGTTATCAAATTCCCCTCATGCTGGAGGAGGAAGCTCGAATTAGTTAGAATAAGGATTCTATATATAGCTGAAACAACAATGTAATGAGGGTTGGGAATTTTATAACAGAAGTACTGTTTTGTCTTATGTAAAGACCCATTATCAGTAATATAAGTTGTCTGTTTTTCTTCTCAGGATTCATGAAGGATTTCCATGTTCAGAATGTGTGATTTGTTCTTTCCTTATGTCTTTTACAGTTGCATAGATGTGTAATCACTCAGAATTCACTGATTGTGCTCTGACTTCCTGTATGCATTTATGAGCTGTGGTTTTATGTGAGTTGTGTTCTGAACATCTAAATGCTAAGTGCCCTGACTTCTATGTAAAGGCATAATCATTGTTTGCTGAAGTATGATTGACTCCATAGGTCCAATGGAAACTTATGTAATGTTTATCCAGCCATCAAATTTGTTAATGTTATTCCACAAGAGTTAGCCATCTTATTATTAGTAAAAATCAATAACCCTTTGAGAGAGCCCTCTCAGGCTAAGGAGGCTAAGCCTTAGTCAAAGATTGGTTTGAAATAGTTACTTGAAGTCTTTCTGGTTTGCAGCCTTCCAGGGTCTGATTTTGAGATAAGAGTTGCCATGTCTTCAAAGGAGGTCTCATTGACTCTTAGCCTTGATACTTCTTCACAATATGCAGATGGTTGTCATGTCTTCAAAGGATGTTCCACTGCAATGATTCATTTTATTTGATCCTTCAACTCTTGAATTTTTTCTTGATGCTATGCTTGAATCTATGCAAAATTTTCCTGGCGAAACCAAACCCAAAACAAAACAAAATACCCTTCAACTTAACTTTGCCTGCAAAACACATGTAAGTTCATAATAATGAATAAATACAAATTAATTTACAATGTGTACCTCAAGTGTGCTTGTCACTTTTGTTGTTGACGTGTTGAAATAGTAGACAAAGACTCCCACTCTTGATATAGGCCTGGACTCTATGCAAGACTATATCCAAAATTGACAACATCATATAGATTTAGCAGACTTGGTGTAGCATCAAATGTCTAGTATCAAGAATAGGACATCTGAAATATGGTATCAAAACTAACTATGACATATAGAGACATAGAGATATAACTGAGACCCTGTAATATACTTACATTGTCCCCTGACTATTGATGTGTTTTCCTTACTGCAGTGATCCTTGAATGCATGCTTTTTCTTTCATTCTAGGAGTTTTATATTGAACATGTTGTATCTATATAATTTCGGATCTCTAGGATCTAAACTTTTGTGATGTGGTAGCCCTTTGATTACTCTTTCCAACCCCATAGGCCTAATCAATATTGAATTCTTCATGAAAGGGTTATGCCCAATCTCCCATGATGACCTGATTATAGATTGGTTCAGTAGAGCGAACTTGTACGACGTGCCACATGTCACTATTGTGACCTTCGGCCCTAAAAATGATACCCAAAAAACTTTATTCCGTCCTCTTTCTGTCACTATTTAATCAATTTGAATCCAATGTAGAGAGAGAAATTCATGACGATTTTCCCAATGTCATATCTCTGAAACTATAGCGAACCAAGATTTGAAATTTTGTCACGAGGTTCATCAAGATTTTCGCTCAAATGGGTTTAATGTTTAGAATCTATAGCTTCGCAAAACGTTTATAATGAAAATTCCACGATGACATATTTGAAGCCACAAAATCCCTACTAGAGGAGGATATAAGGGTAATTATTTATATGAATGTCTTGAGTTGAGAGGGTCCTCAACAAGTGAACATTGGATGGATTTTAGGAGAAGAAAAAGAACTATTAATTATTAACTATTCCATGGACACAACCAATTATGAGTGTCATTCGATAACCCCATAGGTTTTTAGCCCACTAACTAGGGTTACTAACTTCAAACATGATTATCTCTCAAACTATGAATAATTGCTTGGCGCGACATATACCAACGGAAAAATCTCGACGGGTAGAATCCATATAGAAATCCTTGACTTAGAATAGAGTAATTTGTCAAGTCAAAATTCCCATGCAATATTAGGATAGCCCCTGGTGCTTCTTGGGTTGACATCAATGACAACCACTGATCAACAATCTCCCCCTTTGGAATTGATGGAAACACAAGTGCTCCCCTTGCGATCATGACACCTCTTCTTACTGCCTTCTCTCCCCCTTTGTCATCAATGGCAAAGGGTGACTCCCCCTGACAAATAGCCATTTTGTGGACCTCTACACACCTCCACTCCCCCTTTCTACTCGAGTAGATATGAGAAAGAGTCTAATGAAAACTTGGGAGAATCCCAAGATTTTGGTGAAGATACTCAAATGCTTCACGAGGTAATGGTTTGGTAAATATGTCAACAATTTGTTCCTTTTTTGCCAACATATTCAAGCTTGATATTCTTTTTGGCAACCTGCTCTCTAATGAAATGATATTTAATCAGAATGTGCTTCATTTTGTAATGGATCACAGGATTCTTGGAGATACTAATGGTGCTGGTGTTATTGCAAAACATTGGAATAGGCTCATCAAACTTGAATTGAAGATATTGAAAAGTTTGCTTCATCTAGAGAACTTACGTACAACAAGTTGTTGCCGCGATATATTCTACTTCTGCTCTGGATAATGAGATTGAAGACTAATTTTTACTTAATCATGAAACAAGACAACCACCTAGATATAATGTTGCTCCACAAGTAATCTTAGTATCATCAACATTTCCTGCCCAATCTACATCTGTATAAGCTTGGATAACCAGATCATTTCCTTTGCGATACCATAGACCATATTCCAATGTGCCCTTAAGATATCAAAGAATTCTTTTGATGACAATAATATGAGATTATTTTGGTGCTGATTTGAATCTTGCTATTTGTCCAATAGCCTACATCACATTAGGCCTAGAGGCTGTCACATATAGGAGACTACCAATCATGGATCTACACACCTTTGGTTCACATCCTTTGATGAATCTTCTAAGCTTAACTTGCAACCTATTACCATGCGGTAAGGACTGGATTGAAATATTCCATCTGGAATTTCTTGAGCATTTATTTGATGTACTTGGTTTGATATATGAATATTCCTTTATCCTACTAAGAAATCTGAAGCCCTAAAAAGTTTGTTAGTTCACCAAGCATAGACATTTCAAACTCACTTTGAATTTTTGTGGCAAAGTCTTTACTTAATCTATCATCACTGCTGTTATCACTTAAGACTACAAGTTCACCTAGGTACAAAGATCCATATAAAATTTTTGGTTCAAGTCAATAGGTTTTTAGGTGTGTTACTTTGAAATCAGTTTCTCCAAAGGTACTGATGTAGGTCCTTGTAAAAAACCGTTAGTTTCCATCTCTCATAGCATATCTAGTCTTGATTACATCATTCTGACTTTGCACAATTTCGTAGCGTAATATGATTGGCTAGTTTAGCTGCGCAATCATTTTACACCATTCCGCAACACATCATTGAGCAGCCATTGCGTAGCGCGACATGTCATTTCATGATTGCCTGCGCTACGAAATCGGGGATTCGGGTATTTTCTGCAGCATATTGCCTTGAAATGTCAAATCTTGGGAGGTGAGTCATAAAAAACCGTTCATATGTGTCAGTCGACGTCCTCTCCAGATCATGATAGGATTCATCCTGCCATTAGAGATAGGATCACACACATGTCAATTACTTCAATCAATCTTATGAGGTATGGTTGTGCAATTATGTTTATTCATGACTGCATTAACGTGCCT
>APFE031441496.1:60558-105144 GCA_000404065.3 Pinus taeda
GACCAAACAAAAAGGAAAGCAGGTAGCTCAGGCCAAAGAAACAAAGGAGAGCAGAAAGAAAGAGGTAAAGGAAAAGGCCCCTTTGAGCAAGAAAAATAAAACCTCACCCACCAAGGAGAAATGGGAAGCAGCTAACCAGGAGATGGCTAATATAGAAAAGATAGTATCAGAGATTGCAGCTATGGAGAGTGAACTTGCAAAGCTGAAGGCTCAGCTAGGCAAGTTAGCTGCCAAATGAATTAAATTTCAATGTTGCACCAAGTTTTTTCATTTTTCTTAAGTTAATTAATGTTTTTGAGGCATGTATTAAAGAAAGGAAAGTAAGCAATTTTGGAACTGAAGATGAAGCTGTAACAGTCTAAAATAATTGAAGAAATTCGTTAAAGACTGTGATTTTGCAAAGAACAGCAGTTTCGTAGCGCGCTACGAAACTGCTGTAGGTGACTGTTTTTAAGGGAAAATCCGAAAACAATGCTAAGGTCATCAAATTTTGTGGAGAAAGGCTTCGAAGATGGAAAGGAAATTACCATGGTTGCTTAAGCCTTTAAAGGTTGACAAATGTAAATCTTATTGCATAAAGGTAAAATCTTTTGTCTTTACCAAGTTTTCATAAAGTACCTTTATGACCGCAGAATTAGGGTTTCTGGTAGGATTACCAGAGTTTTGAGTTCAACACCTGGCAGTATTCGCAAAGCATCTAGATTATTCAGGCAGATGGTGTTATGGTATGGTCATTAAGGTCATTATACAGCTTCAAGCATTTTTGTTGGAAAATGAACATGGACTAAAACAGGGACCGGGAAAACAGAGGATACTTCTTCATCAAAGGCTGAGTCAGCAACACACTCAGAATCCAAGGCAGTCAGTACAACGAATGCTCCTCAAGATACATTCCAGCTCCTACAGGAAAAGCACAGCTGTCAGAGATCAGGAGGGAATCAAGCAAACGAGGAGATGGTAGCAGAATTTGATTAGAACTAGGACTCTTTTGTATTAAAAGCAATACCTCTGTATTTAGTAAATTAGTTTCAATATGGATAAGGCAGTTAATTATAGGTTTTCGAGCTCCCCTCATGCTGGAGGAGGAGACTCAAGATAGCTTAGTTTTATTTCCTATATATAGCAAGAACTTTGATGTATCAAGGGTTGGAGATTTTTATGAAAAAGACAGAGCTCTCATATTGGTGTATGTAAAGTTTCTTTTGACAGTAATAGAAAGCATATTGTTGTTTCTTCCCAAGATTCATCGTGTGTCCCAAATGTTCAAAATGTGTGTGGTTTTGGTTCTATGTATCTCATTTTACAATTCACTAGTCATGCAATCACTCTGAATTCATCATTGATGCTCAGACTTCCTGTGTATGTCTTGTTGAGTTGCAGTCCTTCTTAGTTGATGTTTTGAACAGTGAGACATTATATGCCTTGGTTTCTATGATGCAATAGTTGCTTGTTTACTGTAGAAATGTTTAACTCCATGAGCCCAATGGAAGAAGCCTTGATTTTATTGTTCCAACCAGTTTAAATTTCATTCACTGTTATAAAGAGTTAGCCATCTTTTTGCCCTTAAAAGCTTATCAAAAAACCTGTGAGAGAGCCCTCTCTGACTAGGGAGGCTAATCCTTAGTCTAAAGTCTGGTTTGAAACAGTTGCATGAGATCTCACTAAGTAGCAGCCCTTAGTACATGGTTTTGTGACGACAACTTCTTCCAAAGATTATATCATCCACATATACTCTGATAAATTTTAGGTTATCTCGATCCACTTTCACATAGAGATTGCTTTTCAATGCTTCCTTTCTTGAATCTATAATACTTCAACTACTCTTCTGCCCCTGAACATGTAATGAAACTAGAATCCTGTTTAAACTACCTATTTGTCAATCATATACTTGTGTCATATACTATTGAATGGACTCATCTTCGAATTTATAGGAGTTGATAGGTTGAATTGTTTAGAATAGTGTGTCATTTAATGGATTATCTTGACTCGATTCATTAACCAAAACAATTGTTGATTCCTAACAATCTGTTATGAATCGGTGAAAGCATAATTGTTGGGACCTTATTTCCTTCTTGCTTTTCTTCCTCATCTTGTACTTGTTCATCCTATACTTGTTTTCCTTTCCAAACCTTCTTATTCTCATCGTTAAGCTTTTCATTCAAGGTTGATTCCATCTTGTACCTACAGTTACAAGCTATGTGTCCATAGTTATGACATTTGTAAAATTAAATGTTATTCATAGAAGATTTCATTTGTTGTCTATCTCGTGATCTTGCAAATTTTCTTCTAGGGTTTTGCCGATAATAGTTATACCTTTCTGGAACTTCACAATCCCTAGCCATATGTCCAAAAGTGTTACATTTGTGATATTTGACATCATCTCTCAAATGATCAAATTTGTTGATATTATGTTGAGTTTTGGAATATCCATTTTTGAAGGATCTGCTGGAATTATATTCATTACAAACATACATGCGACATTCTACAGCTCTATGTCCAAACCTTCCACATGAATAACAATGACCATAAAATATAGGTTGGTACCTAGGAGGAAATATTCTTCAAGGAATTGTCTTCCAAGGTTCTTCCTATGAGTCTTGATCTCTTTATCTAGCTGGGGGATCTACACCTTTTTCATATCCATTTTCTTTAGTTGTAATAGAAGGATTTGACTCCTTTTCTAATTTTTCTTTGTAACCAAGACCAGTCTTGTCACTGTATGATTTTTGGTTTTTTATGAGTTCGCCCAAAGACTTTGAACTGTTGGTGTAGTCTTGAAGAGTTTTTCCACTTTTTACTTCCTTTCGTAGAGAAACTATTTCAGGTTCCAGTGCTTCTCTCTCTTTGTTGCTTTCCTTGACTTCTTTCCTGAGTGATTTTTCAATTCATTTGTATTCTTCAACCTTCATTTTAAGATTGAGGAACTGTTCCCTTTCTATCTTCAATTCATCTTCAAGAGTGTTAAGATGCTTCTTTTCGGCCTTGAGCTCTTTGATAACCCTAATTACTTCATTTTTAAATTCGACTTCAGTGATTTCTACTTCTTCATCTCCTTCTTCGTTAGGTGCCTCTTGCTTATTGTGCTTGGCCATAAAGAATTCTCTTCCGTTGAATTCTTCTTCAGAAGAGGAGCTATCTTCTATGGAGAAGAAAATTTTCTTAAACCATTTCTTCTTGCGTAGCACATTGAACTTCCTAGCACTTTTCTTTCCTTTCGCAACAACCTCATTTTTGTGAGGACATTTGGCTACAAAATTCCCAACCTCACCACAATCAAAAAATATTAATGGAAGTTTACCTTTGAATTTTCTTGTACCTATTCTCATTTTCTGCGTGAAGTAGGAAAACTCTTTATCTGAGAATCCTTCTTCATCTTCTTCCTTTTCCGCATCCTTACAATTGCAAGTTTTTTCTTCCAGAGTCTTCTTGTCTTTATTATTCTTCTTGGATACGGAAAATGACGTTTCTAAATGAGATGCGTCATCCTATTCTTCAATCCTCATCTCATATGACCTAAGAATTCCATGCAATTCATCTACGCTGATATTGGTCAGATTCGATCTATCTTCCAAGACAGATACCTGAGGTTTAAATCTTGCTGGCAAGGTTCTGATGATATTTTGGACAATAATTTTCATTTCAACTGGTTCTCCCAAACCTTCCAATGTATTTGTTGTTTCATCAACACATTGAAAGTATGCAGTAATATCTTCATCTTCACTCATTTTGAGTTCCTCAAATTCTTCCTTGAAAATTTGAAGCTTTTCTTCTTTCACCTTTGAGTCATCTGGATATATATTTTCAAGTATGCCCCATACCTCTTCAGAAGTTTTGCAACTCAATACCTTAAGATAAACAAATTTCATAAGCCCACTAATAATAGGATATTTAGCCTTTACATTATATACCATATTTTTCTTACCTTGTTCATGCTGGATAGGTGTGAAGCCTTTGTGAACTATTTCCCATGCTTCGTATCCTTGCACCAACAAATGAAACTACATTCTTCCACTCCAAAGTGCATAGTTAGTTCCATTGAATAAAGAAACTATATTATTAGTATACTCCATGATATCCTTCCACTTGTTACACTGCTATTGAAGGAACTAAGATCGGATACTAATTGTTGGAAATAATGAGAGGGAGGGTGAATCAAGATTTTGTAGCAATTAGCACTTTTAAATTTTTTAGAGCATTGGTTAATCTTCAATTATTATTAATGCTTATGCAGTAATAAAAGTAAATAAAAGAACACATTAGGCACAAGAATTTTAGGTGGAAAACCCACTTCAGGTCAAAAACCACTGAACACTTTTCTAATAAATTCTTTAATCTTCAGCCCCAACTGAAATGAAAGAAACAACTTTCTAGAATTATAGAAAACCATTCTTCAACATATCCCATTGGAAGGATGCCCCAACGCCCTGATTTATTCAGTAATCAACTAAATGGATGCACTAACACCCTAGTGAGCTAGAACTCACCCTAGCACCACCCTACCACCCTGAAGTGTTCACATGCCCCAACATGTAGGTGACTTCATACACCAGCCTAGCACCTCCATGCCACCCTATAATGATTAAAATAAGACAAGAATATGGATTCCCAAACTAGGGACAACAATCCACGATAATTTAATATGTACAACAATTTTCATGTACTTAAACAAATACCCAATCACTCTATGACCTGCAACTTAACCATGACATCATCCTAACAATGACTCCTATACCTCCCAAAACTGCCTCTTTGAGTCTATGCAAAATCACTCTTTTACAATATTTACAATGATGACCCTTTTACAAATTTACAATGAGGACTCTTTTACAAATGACTCTTGGCCTTGATACTTCTTCACAATATATAGATAGTTGTCATATGTCCAAAGGATATCTCACTACAATGCTTCCTTTGATTTGATACTTTAGCTCTTGAATGATTTCTTGATCTTGTGCTTGAATCTATGCAAAATTTGTTCGGTGAAACCAAACTCAAAATGAAATAAAATACCCTTCAACTTACCATTGCCTACAAAACACATGTAAGTGCATAATAATGAATAGATACAAATTAAAATTACAATGCATACCTGGGGTGTGCTTGTCACTTTTTTTGTTGACTTTTTGCAGCAGTAGACAAAGACTCCCACTCTTGATATAGCCCTGGACTCTATGCAAGACTCTATCCAAAACTGACAACATCATATAGATTTAGCAGACTTGGTGTAGCATCAAATGTGTAGTATCAATAATCGGACATCCGAAATGTGGTATTGAAACTAACTGTGAAATATAGAGACATGGAGATATAACTAATACCCTGTATATACTTACATTTTCCCTTGACTGTTGATGTGTGGTCCTTACTGTAGTGATCCTTGAATGCATGCTTTTTCTTGAATTGATTATAGACTGGTTCAGTAGAGAAACTTGTACGAATTGCCACGTATCATTGTTGTGACCTTCAGCCCTAAAAATGATACCCAAAAAACTATCGTCTCTTTCTGTCACTATTTACAATATTTGAATCCAATTCTCAAAGATAAATTTATGACAATTTTCCCAATGTCACATGTGTGACATGGAATTCGGGAGCCTGCAAAAAACCCAACTACCTCATATCATATCTCCGACGATGAACTGATTATAGACTGGTTCAGTAGAGAAACTTGTACGAAGTGCCACGTATCATTGTTGTGACCTTCAGCCCTAAAAATGATACCCAAAAAACTATCGTCTCTTTCTGTCACTATTTACAATATTTGAATCCAATTCTCAGAGATAAATTTATGACAATTTTCCCAATGTCACATGTGTGACATGGAATTCGGGAGCCTGCAAAAAACCCAACTACCTCATATCATATCTCCGAAAATATAGTGAACCAAGATCTAAAATTGGGTCAAGATGTTAAACAATATTTTGGCTCAATCGGGTTTTAATTTCATATTTTGAAGCTTTGCATACCAAAAAGTATAGTGATCATCCCACGATGACCTGTTTGAAGCCTCAAAATCCCTAGTATAGGAGGATATGCGGGTCATTATTTATATGAATGTCTTCGGTTGAGAGGGTCCTCAACAAGTGAATGTTAGAGGGATTTTAAGAGCACAAAAGACATTATTAATTATTTACTATTCAATGACCACAACCAATTATGATTTCCATGCCACAAACCCATAGGGTTTTAGCCCACTAACTGGTGTTACTAACTTAAAACATGAATATCTCTCAAACGGTGAAGAATTACTTGGTGTGCCATATATTAATGGAAACATCTCGATGAGTACAATCCATATAAAAGATGCTTGTATCAGAATAGAGTAAGATGTCAATTCAAAATTCCCATGAAATATTTGGGTAGCCATTAGTGCTGCTTGGGTTGACATCAATGAAAACCACTCATCAACAGACTCCTTGTACCATTATTCACTTGATAACTTTTCTTCACAAGCCAGTTTTTCACATTCTCTTGGTTCTCAAGTTGTTGGCTCAAATTGTGATCAGGTACAAAGAAGTCACATTACACATGTAAAGGAGAAAAAAGGTGAAGGAACTTTCTCTCTGTTTCGAAATCTTCCACGTCAAAATAATAAGTTTCCATTCTTGAATGATTCTCAATATTCTAATCACAGTGGAAAATCCAGTATAATCAATTCTTTCAATCAACCTCCAACCTTGGGAAGTAATTATTCCAGTGCTTCCGTATGTTGTGGTGGATGCCCAAGCACATCAAATTATCTTTCGGTTCCTCACAAAGATTTTTATTTGAATATAGAATTTGTTTCATTCAAAGAAGATGTTCCTATCAAAAATTCACATTCATCTCACTATCCCTTGTGTCCTACCATTCGCAACACATCCACTTGTGATAGAGATACTACATGTTCTCTTTCTCCTTCATCTGATGAGTTATCTCCTCAAGTGATAGAAGGCGAGGAGGTTGTCCATGATGAAATTGAAAATAGCCAAATCCTAGAGAATTATTCCCACCCATCATCATCTCTTCTTTTGCATGAAGACAACTCTTCAAATCCTATTGCTTATGATATATCACCAATGCCTTTATCTTTGAATGTACCATCAGAAAATCCTCTTCAATTGAGTAATATGAGTGTTGCTAAACTTGAAAAATATGGTGAAACATGTGACAGAGATGGATGCCATCTGGAGAGAAGTTTTAAACTTAGAAATAATAACCACCCTCAAACCATGAATGATATGATTCAAGATTCAAAATGTGATTTTACAATCCCAGAAGGTAAAGGGACCTGCCAGGGAGTCGAGGAACTTCAACTTTTGTTGATGGTTATTGTTGAGGGAATTTCTCCCCTAGGGATTTTGGGTGGAAACCCTAGCAGACTGAAAGTTGTCTAAACAGAGAAACACACATTCACACAGCCATTATGCTATGATAAGAAAAATCTATAGTAAGAGGGGAGTACCTCAGGTCCTACGTTTGAGAAGTTCCTCAAGGGTCCAAACCCTTCTTCAAGTCCCTTTCTCTCCTTTGTTCTGTAAAACAACCAATTCCAAAGAATACAACAGTATATGGACAAAGACTTATAAAGAAATCATCTTCATGTTATAAAATAAGGTAGTTAGTTATGAACTTTAAACAACCATTCACATATGAATTCAAACATGAACATCATAAACATAAAGAAGAAGCATATCGAGAATCAAGACTGTTTCTTATTATAGACAAATAGAATGTACAAAAGGAGTAATATCATCTGAGTAACCTTTCCGCAGGCCCAAGCAAAGCTTCCTTCCTGATCCGTCAACCTCAAGCCTTTAGCATAATCCCTTCCAAGACTCACTCCATGATGCCATAACTAGTAGAATGAAACATCAACACACAAGGAAACAAGGGTTTCCTGTACAAATGGGGGAAGTGCAGAAGGCACAAGGTCTTCAGACCTGGTCATGGAAAAATTTCAGTATAATAAAATTTCTCTCTCTTCTTTCCTCCTTAGGCCTTCCTTTGAGGTCTTTTTATACCTCTCCCAAAGTAGTTTTTTAGTTGGGAGTTGGTTGGGAACAGTTGGGCCACGGGCACTAACAGGTGATCAGCAGGTAAAACCTGCGATCTTCACCCAAAAATAAGGAGTTTTATATTTTTTTAAGTGTTTTAATACATATACGTGAGTTGGGTATATGCCTACCCGCGTATACATGCGTTTAACTCAAGGCAATGTCGCATACAAGGAATAAAACATTGTTTTTTAAATTTGAGACCAGGTCTGGAAGGAGGGGCTGCCGTAGGCCATGAGTGCAGCATCACAAACCATAATAGTGAGATTTGGAGCTATAACAGTTATGTCAGGATCGCATGACTCTGGTAAGCCCGCTGAGCTAAATTAGATCTAGTTTCTCTTGTAAAATCTGTCTATCTGCATTGGTTTCACTCGATGTGAATTCCCGTGTAAAAGTGTTTGGTATTATGGGTGTGATCTCTCAAATTTTCAAAATTTCACTTATGACCAAATTTACGAATCTGTTACAACTCAGTCATCTTCATGCAAATCTCTCACATCAAACTCGGGTTGGGAATGTCCATATCTATGAAATCATGGAATTGTGAAGTTGATCATCTCAAGGAATATCTTTTCCTACAAGAATCATACATATCAATTCCCCACCCCTCCCCCCCCTGAAATTGTCAACTCCTAAGGCTTATTGCGAATATTGTATTCCAAATCTATCCTTTTATTACACCAGAAATATCCTTGTGTGATAATGAATGCACAAGTTTTCACACAAATCAATTTCTTCTCCATTCACCATAGCTCAACTGGTCTCATTCATTCATTGTGCTAACATCCCTTTTAAAACAATTTGATGACTAGGATGCTTGTACAATTGGTCACTAGTTGTAGGAAGATGGTATGTCATATCTATCTCGCAAGGAACTTGATTCGATTATTCAGAGCCTTCACAAGATTGTTCAAATTGATTTTTCTTTGTTCATTGCAAACTAAGAATCTGATGTTTCAATCAGCTCACTTGACCAATTCTCTATCTTTGTTGTCTTTCATATGTCTTATCATTTTCCCACCATCACATCCAATTGCAGTTGCTTCACATACCTTGATCTTCATTGTTTAACATCTCTATATTCATATTTCTATCAAGTAGGTGCAGCACTTCAGCCTTCGTTGATGGTTATGGAAGATCCTTGGCATTACTCCCACTAATGATAAGATCTATTTTCCCTTACAAGATTCCCATCGTGATATTGCTTCTTGAATAAAAAATTAATATTCCTAAAGATCATGAGTTTTTCAAGTGGGTCGTCATGAATTTTATGATCCAATCACTAAATGGTTGGAAATATCTTAGCAATATTTATTGCAGAAATCAAGTCTCAATTTGTGCTCGTGCTTGCCAAGGAGCCTGGTGTGTATGAAGACATATCCACAAGTGGCTTTCGAGGTTTCTTGAAAAGTGGTATTCATCGAAAAGTTAAGCATGTGGATTGGGTGAAATTAGTGGCTATGACACATTTTTCTACCCATTGGAAAGACCTTCCTTTTCTTGTGTAAGTTTTCCAAGATTTTATATCTTATGTTACACATCACTTTTTGTCTTTTTTAACTTTTCCTATCTATGTGGATGTAGATAGAGAACAATCACGATGGCTTCACTGGAAATTTCATTTTACGTGACCCTGACCTTCTAGCTGTTAGGTTAGGAATAGGATTAGATGCATCATTAGCTTTCCCTTTCATGCACTCATTCTGCACTCATTTTTTGTAGTCTATCTTTGTTTCATTGTCCTAATTCTACATCATGTTTTCCTTAGTCATATTGTTCTCTTGTGTCTAGATTTTCTCTCCTTGTTCTGTGTTTTCTTTCCTTTTGATTTATTTCCTTCCATGTTGTTTTTTTCCTTTGTTCCACATGTGAATAAGTGTTGTGTCTGAACCTATGTTGGCTTCCAAGTGTGCATGCAGCTGAAGTTCAAAGAGTCTTGTTACACTTCAACATTTGGCCAGTCCTGTGTCCGGTTTCCTTGTAATTGGTTGTATCTTTTGGCCAATGAAGTTTTGATGGAAAACATGATCCATACATAAGGAGAGCTTTGGTCTAACCATGAACCTGTGTCTAGTTTGGGAACCTCATGCCTATACTCAATTTTATGTTTTGGTGTTTTCAAGCATATCCAAATGGTAGAAATGGAGAAGGGTAAAATCTAAATGAGCAAACCTAAATCAGAGGTATTTATATGCCTCTCTGAAGGAACAACCTATCCTTCTCTCAATAAGTCAAGATCCCTCTTCCACCCCAAAATAAATAAGTGTCGATGCAAAATTCTCTTGAAAAAAATAATAACAATGAAAGAAGAAAAATACTTCCTACATAGAGAGGTGAAGTGTGCAATTCCATCGCGGTACTATCCAGGCTCGCTAGTAGTGTATAAATGCTTGCATTCTCGTGTGAATTCACCCATGTATTGTTCATGCCTGTTGGTAGTGGAGAAACACCAGAGATGAAAAACTTTACTCTGAGAAATACCATGGCTTATCAATACCACATTCCCAAAACCATAACTCATTTTAAAATCAAAATATTTTATAAATATTTTATTTTAATTTAATTTTATAACATTTATTTAAATCAAAACTTAATACTTAAAATAAACTTAAAATATAACAAGATTCTCAACCATAGATATTCATCCCGATTTTACCATAAATATTATTAACTTGTAAATAGGCTTTGTTAGAATACCAAGGGCCAATATCATTTAACATTTGTAATCTAATGTCGACACTATTTAAAAATCAATCTAATTATTATTATCTATAAACACAATATAAATTTAAAGCTTATCATTTAACATTTTTAATGTAATGTCGGAACTATTTAAAAATCAATCCAATTATTATTATCTATAAACACAATATAAATTTAAAATATAAAGAGGTTTATGAACACTAAAAAACAGTTATGGTAAGTAAATACAAATATAATAAACTGGAAGTATGGTAAATAAATAAAACCTCTTTTTATACTTACTCCAGAGGTATGGTAAAAAAATAAAATCTCTTTTCATATTTACACTATAAATCTCTTTACATTTACGAAAACTCAAAAAATAAAATAAAATTAGGTGAAGCCTATGGGCCAAATATCATATTTATAAAAGAGGTATGGTAAATAAATAAATATAAAAGAGATATAATAGGATTAGAAATTAACATCTAAAATCTCGTAGATCCATCCTAGATCAAAAATACCATGGGACAAATACCATCGTAAATAAAAGAGGTGTGTTAAATAAATAAAAATATAAATAAACTAGAAGTATGGTAAATAAATAAAACCTTTTTATATTTACCCCATAATCCATGAACACTCAAAAATGAGGTTTTATTTAGGTGAAGTCCATGGGACAAATACGATGGGCCAAATTATTATTAATACCATACAAAAAAATATTATTAACCCTAATATTAATATTAATAAAAATAAAGATGGCCTATGGTATTGAGATCCATCCTAGATCAAAAATACCATGGGACAAATACCATCGTAAATAAAAGAGGTGTGTTAAAAAAATAAAAATATAAATAAACTAGAAGTATGGTAAATAAATAAAACCTTTTTATATTTACCCCATAATCCATGAACACTCAAAAATGAGGTTTTATTTAGGTGAAGTCCATGGGACAAATACGATGGGCCAAATTATTATTAATACCATACAAAAAAATATTATTAACCCTAATATTAATATTAATAAAAATAAAGATGGCCTATGGTATTGAGAACCAATGTATTGACCCATGGTATTCAAGTGGAATGTAGTCTATTTAAAGTGGGAAATTAAACCAATATAGATTCATCTTTCCTCTAGATCTAGAGAGATCAAATATCTTGATATGCAAACTAGCATAGAGTGAAAAAAGGTTTGTGAAAAAAGGTTTGATCCCTCTCCGCGCTTGGTAGATCCAGAGTAAAGATGGATCCATGCTGGTTAGGATAAATTTAAAAGCAAAAAGATATGTAGGAGATGTTGTAATAGTGTAAATATTTGTAAACATTTATATGTGGGTTCAAATAAAGAATTACAAATAGTTAAAAGTAATTACCTGGAGAGACACTCGTCCGCCTAATATGTAGAGATATTTTAATGCCATGTAAACATTTTGACGTGGTCAAAAATAAATTTAAAATTAAATTAAATTAAAAATAAGATCAAATAAAATAATTAATTCTCATAATTATCAATAGTACATTTTCGCTTGGTGAGATTACATAAAAATAAAAATAAAATAAAATATAAATTTAATAATTAATAATTATTATTATAATTATAATTAATTGTAATTAATAATAAAATCATTAATTTGAGATTTACTAAACGTCTAGTGCTTTCGAATCATTTCAAACATAAACCTCCTTTAAAGTGAAAGGAGATTTGATTCCTCTAGACATTTAGTAGATAGAGAGTTAAAACCTTGTCTTAGTCCAATGTTATATCTTACTCCAAATATCTTATATAAAATGAGATATTATCATGTTTATGAGAAAATTTTCAGCAAAAATCACATCAGGAACCATTTGTCGAAGATCATGTAGATGCAGAGCATTTGGTGTCCAGCATGACTGTTAAAATGAGATATTATCATTTTAACTCTTTTATTTTTTCAATTTTTACAAATAACTAAATAAATGGAATTTAGGTTAGGTGAATTAATTGTTTCTTTTTATATATTAAAAGAATTAGTAATTGAGTTTATATGGTATTGATATGACATTATCATTTTAACTCTTTTATTTTTTCAATTTATATTTTTGAATTAATCGTTTCTTTATATATATTAAAAGAATTAGTAATTGAGCTTATATGGTATTGATATGACCTAATATCATTATAATTTTTGAACAGGATCACTCCCTACAATGTTTATTAAGAAATTTGAACCTAACTTAACAGGGAAGATCTGCCCAAAATAATTAGCAGTTGTCTTTAACGCGACTTTGTGAAAGCTTTTCCGGTGACTTTCTCCGGTCAAAATCGGGCAGTAAATTACTGGAATCACAAGTTTGATAGCTAGTTTATGCACAATCAAAGCGTCCCAGGGGTTTTCCAGGGTGCCGAATCCAAATATGCAGTTAAAAAACCATTTTAACTGCAACAAAAACCATTTTAACTGCAATTTCTTCCGCAGGATTCCGTCACCGGAATCTCCAAAAAAGTCGCATTATAGACAACTCCATATATATATATATATATATATATATATATATATATATATATATATATTTATTTTTCATTTATTAAACATTAAAAACGAATAAATTTACATATGAAAGGGTTAAATGGCAGTGTCATTGTCGGCTTTATACAATCAAAAGATGTGAATGTTTATGTACATATAAATCAAATATCTATTCGGAGCAACAATCCAGATCTTGCTATTGTTGAGCTGCGCGAAACTTCATGTCTCTTGATTAGATCGATTGTTGAAAGAAAGAATGGAACAAGGGAACCGAAGCAATAACAATAATGAGGGAGAATCGCTTCTCCGTATTCTGAGAGACGTGGAAGCCGCACTAAACGCAAACGCAACCGAGGCAATTACAACCACTGAAAGGCCCCAAAGCGAAGATCATGTAGATGCAGAGCATTTGGTGTCCAGCCTGACTGTTAATAATATGATAGAACTTGGGAATGTTCGTACAAGGGAATTGCAAAATATCACAAAGAATGTTGGTTTACGTGAGTTGCAAGAAGAGTGGCCAGGAGAGAGGATAGATCGCACGAGAATCAGAGTTAACAGAGGCGATGAAATTGGTCAAAATGAGGAGAGTGATGAAGACTATCTCCAGACATTTAGGTGGGCGGAGAATGTAATCGTTTTCAGATTTATAGATGATTCCCGCGCACTTACTAGTGATGCAGAAGAAGTGTGGGTAAATAGCAGTGTTCGTGCAGCAATTGATGCGTTGCCAGTCGTTATAAGTCCCCAAGAACAGGAAAGCGGGGATGTGGTAATGTGCACTATCTGTCAAGATACGTTTTCCACGGGAGATTCTGCAAAACAATTACCGTGCACACATAGTTTTCATGCAAAGTGCATTCTGTTATGGTTTGATCGTAACCATTCGTGTCCAATATGCAGACGTGAGGTGGTGTTGCACCATGACAACCTTGTTGTCCGCAACTTAAACGACAATTGAAGACTACCCTATCTCAGCTTAAGTTTTCGCTAACTTAATTTCTTTTGGGTAACAATTTTTTTTTTCGGTGGCCATTGAGGATTTTCCCATTACTCTGTTTCTGGACTCCGCCAAACAAGATTTTAAGTAGTATTTTCCATGTTGCATTTACTAGTAGACCGTTTGACATTACCATCGTCAATAGCTGAAATGGGTTGGTTTTATATTGTACAAATCTATTGTATTATTGCTTGAAAACCGCTGCAACGCCGAAATGTTAGTTCATTGCTCTATATCTTCAGTATATGTAACCTATGCAACATGAGCTTATGGGTTTTATTATACGTTGTATGAAAATGGTGTCATTTAAGTAGATGACTGATTGTTAATTCGAATGTATAGTTTTGTAAATGTGTCAGGCGTTTTGTTATGTTAACTGAATCAGTTGTTCAGTTTGTTTGGATGTGTCATGTATCATTTAAGACGATTAACTCTCTTGGTTTTATGGATTAGATTAGATTTTTGTTATCTGTATTTCTATTTCAATATTCCAATTAATAATATCACTGAATTATTCAAAATATAAAATGTATTCATGCATTTGAATGTCAATGTCATGCATTGGAGCTCAATTAAGAGTTTATCAACCATGTTTAAGAATGCCTGATTATCTAGCTTAGCTAACAAAAAAAAATTGTAAGTGCATTCAGACATCCATACATATTTAAAACTTCACTTCCATATATATTTAAAACTTCACAATAAAAAAGTTTATAATTATTTACACTGTACTTTTATAGAATGGAAGAGTACATGGGATTTTATGATAAATGAATGATGTCACGAATTTCATGGTTTATTATCGAGCTCTATTTTCAAAAGGAATATGATGTTGTTATTTGATTATCAGCAGCCACAAAAGTAAGAATCTAAGGATAAGATTGTTGGCATTATGTTTCAAGTGTTGTCCTTGATGGCAACTCACTCAGAGGTTGGTACAGGTGCTCAGAGGTTGGTACAGGTGATGGCAACTTAATCAGAGGACAGATCTCAGTACAACAGGACAAGAAAGATATATACGCAGGTTTATCAAAGAGAATCCGCGTATACACGCAGGTTTGCTTCAGTAAAAGCGCGTATATGTGGAAAACCTATCTTTGGTCCATGGCGGTTATTCCTTGGAAGTTGTGCCTATGGTTTTGGACCATGGCGTCTCGACGAACGTGTTGATCCCTAGCTTCAAAGTTGATGGTATTGGTTTGTTATGGTTTTGGACCATGGTATTGAGCAAGGCCTAAGGCTATATAAGGAGAAGATCATTAGGCCAAGAGTGAAAAAGAGAGTGAGCATTGGGTGTCTGACGAAGTGAGAGGATCCGGTATTGCTGGTTGTCTGTTCGGGAAGTTTGGCAAGGGTCAGATCTGACAGCGGAGGCATAAGTAATCATTTCTAGATCTGTACGTGTGTTTCCTTTGGAGAAAGTGCGTATACACGCGGTTTCGGTAAAGTGCAGTAGCGTATGCATAATAAAGTTTGATATCTCAGGTTGCTGCTGATTCTGGTGGTTGTTACAGAGTTCTGGTCTCTGGTTTGGGTTCTGTGTTCTTAATGACAGGGTTTCAGTGATTCAGTATTGGGTTGTTTAATGAACTATGATGCAAGTTTAAGTTGATGATTGTATTGCAGTAATGATTGTTTTGTACTCTTGGATCCAGTCTGAAAATTGATGAAACGTGGTCCCTGAAGATTGTAGGGTCAGCACCTACGTACTAGTAAATGGATCAGCTAGTACAAGAGCTGAGGGGGTTGTAGCTCCCTTCCAGAAGTAGTTGGAAAATGAGAGAGGGTTGTAAGCCCTCTGCAGGTTGTAGCCTACATACTGGTAAAGGACTGCACCATTATATTGTAAAAGAAGTTTCTCATTAAAGAAGAAAGAAACGAATTGCAGCAGGTGGTTTTCACCCACATTGGGTTTCCACCTTATATCATGGTGTTCATGTGTGTGGCTCTTATGTGATGTCCTGTTCTATTATACTGCACCTGTTTACTGTTAATATGCTTAATAATGTGCTGATGCATTTACTGAAGATTAAGCTAACTGAATTATAAGATCTCTTGGTATACGCTAGTTTCTTCAGACACAGTCGCGTGTATACGCTGGTTCACTTCATTGAAGTAGCGTATATGAATCTGAGTATGAAATTGAAAAGTTTTATCTGATCTGATAATACTGATTCACCCCCCCTCTCAGTATTATTTCCAACTCAAGGATCAACTAGCATCTGCTGAAGAAATTACATCTGACAAAGAACTTGTAGTCATTGCCCTTGGAGGTCTTCCTCCAATTCAAGGGACATTCATTACTGCCATAAGAAACAATGACATGTTTCCTTTATTTGATGAATTTGCTGGCAAGTGAACTCAAGAAGAAAATAGGATCATTTCTAAAGGAAAGGTTCAAAAGCATGGAGAAGGAGAGCAACAAGTGCATTCAAGAAGAGACTAGGATCATTTCTAAAGGAAAGGTTCAAAAGCCTGAAGAAGGAGAACCCTCTGCATTTACTATTCAAGAAAAGAAGAAGAAAGGAAGAGGGAGACCATCTAATTAAAAAAAAGCTGCACCAATATTGTTTAGTCAATTTAGTGTCCTAAATTGCTTGCATAAATTATCAACTGAGGTTTGTAAACTGATGAAGTGTGGTGCACAATATGTTCTTAGTTAACCTTTTCTTACTTCGTTGTTTTGTATTTTATGTTGTTTTGGGGGTTTTCATTCCTTGATGTCTAAGAATGTTCAACCTAAAACTATGAGAAGATTTAAGTGAATCTAAAGAAATGTTCCTAAGTTAATCTACTTCTTTAAACCAAAAATAGTTGGCTAGTTAGAACCTAATTTGGAAAACATAGCATCTATCTTATCTTATCATTAGTCCTAGTCCATGGATCTAATTCTTATAACCAAAAATGAAATTGCGGTGTTTGTTTGAAGTAAATACAGAAAATGAAATCAATTAAAGTACTTCTGGTTACTTTAGCGTTCAATTATGAAGTATGATCTTCTTGAGATGGAGTATAAGCAATTGTTTGTACTTTAACGTCCTAGAAAAATAAGCAGAGTACGCAATTAAGTGAGAATCTAAAAGCAAAAGGGTGAAAGCATGTAAAAATAATTGTAAACAACTAATGCAATTTTGACTTTCTCCAACATTCAAATGTGAAGCATTACTCTCTTGAAGTGTTGTGTAAGAAGTCAATTATGCCTTAGTTCCTAAGTTCCTAGGAAGCTAATAACAATGTACTGATTAATTTCAATCATTGCATGAATTAGACATTTAACCATTTACTTTAGGATCATCATAATCTTGAAATGGTTTTTGAAAACATCCATTAGCACAGTTAATTGACAATTCTGTTCTAAGAAAATGAATGACAAAACAATAAGAAAACTAAGCAAATGTGTATTCTTATCACTTCAATCTTAATTCAATTTGGAAATAGAGATATTTTTCTCCATGAAATATCTTAGAAGAACAAGGTTGCACAGTTGTGAATTATCACTATGTTATTGATAAAAAACTAGAATGAAATATTATCCTAATTAGAAAACAGATTTGTTGAAAACAGAGTAATGCAAATTGAACTAAAAATAACAAATTAAAAACCTCCTCCAGTGCAGGGGCCCTCTGCAACTGATTTGGCTAGACTGCTAGCTAGTTAAATATGCTCTTAACCAATCATTCACCACACAAACTTTATATTATGATAAAGTGAAGTCTGAATACAAAGTATCAGCAAAACCCTGAATTTAACATTTAATTTCTGAATTGTTTCTCGGTTCTATGTAACCGATATTTAAAGGAAAATAACATAAATGTTTGTGAGATAAACTTGCTACAGGTCGCTAATTCAAATTAGATTTGCAATAGGACTGTTGGACTCTTGATTTCTTACGAAAGAGCAAATCAAGAGTCCTACTACTTCCGGATAATTATTTTGACTCCATCTTTGACCATGACCTTAGATTCACTTTTCTGTCGATCTAGACTGAGTGAATAGGATAGAATCCATGTGGAAATGATTCTAGAAATGCCCATGTGTCCCAATTCTTCATTTGACACGTAGAACCTGCCAAACCATGAGAGTAGCTACAGAATCCGCAGTTAGCTGCAAAATAGGCCGCGCTCTGTAGCTAAATTGCAAAAAATCTACTCAAATAGCAAGAACATGAAAATACAATATGGCAATCATTTTAATTCTTTCCTTAAGACAAAACTTAGCATTTGTCATTTATTGGGGTCTGTAATATTATGAGAAAGTGTGGGAAAAAGGTGAGAAAAACTATCAAGGAGAGGGTAATTCTTAAGTTCAATATACCCCCACTGCAAAATCATTGCATGTCCTCATGTATTTTGTCAAAAATGTGAGTTCTTCTTCCCTATTACATTTGCTCAGACACCTTTTCTAGTACATCCAATTTCCTTCTTTTGTTCTTTTTTGAAGTGACTGTCATTCTGGGCCTTCTCATAAGAAGCTTGTTTTTGAGGTTAATGACTATTTTGTTCAAATCTTTATTCTTTCTTTTCAATTTCCTGTTTTTCTTATACCGTAGTCCTAGATGCAAAATGGTATTATCATGAATTGCCTTGTCCAATTTATTTTGTTCCTTCAAGGTCTCATTTTCCTGTTTGATATGTCTGTTCAATATCTCTAATTCATAAATATTTTGTTTGAGAGCATCAATTAGAGGTTATTATGGATTTACAGAAGGTTCTGGGTTCATTGAGGCACTTCTCTTCTCCAGTGATTCTATATAACCATATATTTGTTGTTGTATTGGGTCTATGCCTGGAGATCTTCTGCTAGCGCTACCTTTAAATTGATAAACAGGATAATTTTGGCAATGTGAAAAAGATGACACTTACCATACTAATTGATTTAGGAAATATGCATACTTATCAATCTGAATAAGGCATTCAAATTTCAAACAAAAATTGTGTTTGCCAATTAAAACAATTTCAAGTGATTTGAAACACAAAGGCTTTGGATCACACATTAAGAAATGTTACAAGGTTCCATTAACCAAGGGACAAGACCCCGAACTTTTCTGGGCAATTTGACCAAGGTTGACCACAAACTTTGACCACAAACTTTGACCACAATTGACTGCAGATTTGTTGAAGTTTGACCGCAGGTTCTATCTCTCCTTTGACCAAGCTTTTGGAGGCTGCTTTGACAGGGTTTGACTAAGGAAAGAACGCTCAGTTCTTTAACTGTTTGACCAAGCATTTTGAAGGTAGATTTGACCACTAACCAAAACTGACTAGGGCATTTTTGACTGCTCTTGACTTTGACAAGAATTGCAGACTTTTACCATCTATCAAGGCTCATCTTTGATTGTATATTGATTAGTTAATATTGATTGGACTTTGACTCATTGTTGGTGTACTTGGATATTGTATCTCTTCGCTGAACATTTAATGAAAATCTAATAGAAGAAGAATTTGGAAAGTGTTTTACCCTAGTGGAGTTTTTTCCTTGGTCTTTAACCAAACCACTATGTCTATTGTTCTTGGGAGTCTTCTATTGTGCATTTGATTTACTATTCCATCTACAATTGTTTATTGTTGTTGGAATATTTAACTAGATTAGAAATTGATTGCTAATTGAAGAAGAATTGGAATAAGTGATTATGTTAAGCATAAAACACTGGAAAATTAACATGGTATCAACTCTGAAGTGAAGACAAACCCAAGGAGGCAAGAGAGAGAGAAATCACTAATTTGGAAGATACCATATCTGTTGCTGAAGAATATTTGATTTTTCCAAGATGTCTATTTCATATTTCAAGATTGAAGAGAAGCTAAATGACTCATCTAACTATGTTGTAGGAGGACTAGGTTGGAAGTGACTTTGGATGAAAATGATGTTTTGGAATATGTTAAAGGAAAAGTTCTTGTGCCTACAGAGAATGCTTCCGATGTTGTCAAAGCCAAATATAAGAAAGGTAAGGTCAAGGCCGAGAAAATTATTATTGATTCCTTGAGAGATTATCTGATTACTTATATTGCTAAATTTAATAAGTCCAAAGAAATGTATGATAAGTTGGTTAGGATGTATGAGGTCAACAACTTGAGTCATATCCTCCCTTTGAATAATAAACTCAAGGACATTAAGATGAACAAGGGAGAAACTTCGCAGTCATACTTTATGTGGATATCCCAACTCAAGGATCAACTAGCATCTGTTGAAGAAATTACATCTGACAGAGAACTTGTAGTCATTGCCCTTGGAGGTATTCCTCCGATTCAAGAGACATTCATTATCACCATAAGCAACAATGACATGTTTCCTTTATTTGATGAATTTGTTGGCAAGTGAACTCAAGAAGAAACTAGGATCATTTCTAAAGAAAAGATTCAAAAGCATGAAGAAGGAGAGCAACAAGTGCATTCAAGAAGAGACTAGGATCATTTCTAAAGGAAAGGTTCAAAAGCATGAAGAAGGAGAACCCTCTGCATTTACTACTCAATACAAGAAGAAGAAAGGAAGAGGGAGACCATCTAATTAAAAAAAAGTTGCACCGGTATTGTTTAGTCAATTTAGTGTCCTAAATTGCTTGCATAAATTATCAACTGAGGTTTGTAAAATGATGAAGTGTGGTGCACAATATGTTCTTAGTTAACCTTTTCTTACTTTGTTGTTTTGAATTTTATGTTGTTTTGGGGGTTTTCATTCCTTGATGTCAAAGAATGTTCAACCTAAAACTATGAGAAGATTTAAGTGAATCTAAAGAAATGTTCCTAAGTTAATCTACTTCTTTAAACCAAAAACCATTGGCTAGTTAGAACCTAATTTGGAAACATAACATCTATCTTATCTTATCATTAGTCCTAGTCCATGGATCTAATTCTTAAAACCAAAAATGAAATTGCAGTGTTTGTTTGAAGTAAATACAAAAAATGAAATCAATTAAAGTACTTATGGTTACTTTAGCATTCAATTATGAAGTATGATCTTCTTGAGATGGAGTATAAGCAATTGTCTGTACTTTAACGTCCTAGAAAAATAAGCAGAGTATGCAATTAAGTGAGAATCTAAAAGAAAAAAGGTGAAAGCATGTAAAAATAATTGTAAACAACTAATGCAATTATGACTTTCTCCGACATTCAAATGTGAAGCATTACTCTCTTGAAGTGTCGTGTAAGAAGTCAATTATGCCTTAGTTCCTAAGTTCCTAGGAAGCTAATAACAATGTACCAAGTAATTTCAATCACTGTATGAATTAGACATTTAACCATTTAGTTTAGGATCATCATCATCTTGAAATGGTTTTTGAAAACATCCATTAACACAGTTAATTCACAGTTCTGTTCTAAGAAAATGAATGACAAAAGAGTAAGAAAACTAAGCAACTGTGTATTCTTATCATTTCAATCTTAATTCAATTTGGAAACAAAGTTATTTTTCTCCATGAAATATCTTAGAAGAACAAGGTTGCACAGTTGTGAATTATCACTATGTTATTGATAAAAAATTAGAATGAAATATTATCCTAATTAGAAAACAAATTTGTTGAAAACAAAGTAATGCAAATTGAACTAAAAATAACAAATGAAAAACCTCCTCCAGTGCAGGGGCCCTCTGCAACTGATTTGGCTAGACTGCTAGCTAGTTAAATATGCTCTTAACCAATCATTCACCACACAAACTTTATATTATGATAAAGCGAAGTCTGAATACAAAGTATCAGCAAAAACCCTAAATTTAACACTTCATTTCTGAATTGTTTCTCAGTTCTATGTAATTGATATTTAAAGGAAAATAACATAAATGTTTGTGAGATAAACTTGCTACAGGTGGCTAATTCGAATTAGATTTGCAATAGGACTGTTGGACTCTTGATTTCCTACAAAAGAGCAAATCAAGAGTCCTACTACTTCCGGATAAGTATTTTGACTCCATCTTTGATCATGACCTTAGATTCGCTTTTCTGTCGATCTAGATCGAGTGAATAGGATAGAATGCATGTGGAAATGATTCTAGAAATTCCCATGTGGCCCAATTCTTCATTTGACACCTAGAACCTGCCAAACCATGAGAGTAGTTACAGAATCCACAATTAGCTGCAAAATAGGCCGCGTTCTATAGCTAAAGTGCAAAAAATCTATTCAAATAGCAAGAACATGAAAATATAATATGGCAATCATTTTAATGCCTTCCTTAAGACAAAACTTAGCATTTATCATTGATTGGGCTCTGTAATATTATGAGATAGTGAGGGAAAAAGGTGAGAAAAACTGTCAAGGAGAGGGTAATTCTGAGGTTCAATATACCCCCACTGCAAAATCATTGCATGTCCTCATACATTTTGTCAAAAATGTGAGTTCTTCTTCCCTATTACATTTTCTCAGACAGCTTTGCTAGTACATCCAATTTCCTTCTTTTGTTCTTTTTTGAAGTGACTCCCATTCTGGGCCTTCTCATAAGAAGCTTGTACTTGAGGTTAATGACTGTTTTGTTCAAAACTTTATTCTTTCTTTTCAATTTCATGTTTTTCTTATACCATAGTCCTAGATGCAAAATGGTATTATCATGAATTGCCTTGTCCAATTTATTTTGTTCCTTCAAGGTCTCATTTTCCTGTTTGATATGTCTATTCAATATCTATAATTCATAAATATTTTGTTTGAGAGCATCAATTAGAGGTTATTGTGGATTGACAGAAGGTTTTGGGTTCATTGAGGCACTTCTCTTCTCCAATGATTCTATATAATCATATATTTGTTGTTGTATTGGGTCTATGCCCGGAGATCTTCTTCTAGGGCTACCTTTAAATTGATGAATAGGAGAATTTTGAGGACTGTGTGCAGAAGAGATGTTAACAAGAGATGGTACTGGGGTTTCCTCGTCTAAATTTATAAACTCTGTCTCTTTTGATGATGTTTTCTTCATCAAACTTCGAAGTTTACAGCTCCTTCTAGGTGGTGGAGGACTTACATTTTCTTCATTTGTAACCTTTTTCTCCTTTCTTATCTTCCCTTTTGTCTTGATTTGCTTTCTGATCTCTGTTAGTTCTTCAGAGATTAGCTTTTCATCATCCTTATGTAATGAAGGTTCAGGTTTGTTTTCAATAGTTTTCTATGTTTTCTTTCTTCTACTTCTTCTGACATTATCTTCTTTAGGTGACTCTGGTGCTTCTTGAAAATAATTTCTAATAAGGAAATTCTCCCAGGTATCACCTATGCTCTTTATTTGAAACTCAACCAATATCTTTATCAACCCATGATGATACATGGTTGTATCTATGGACTATATTTGCTTTTGCACATTTGAGGCCATCCTTTTTAAACTATTTAGCAGGAAGAAAGGAAGATTAATTTCCCTTTTTTTTAAGAAATTCATCAATAAATGGATATGGTAGACATACATGCAACCAAACCTCCCTTCACAAGTGATAAATTTCCGTAAAATCAAGAGCATGTTCCTCCATTTACTTTTAAGAGCTGAGTTAGGGATATCTTTTTTAAAAACAAAGACATCCATAACTGGGTTTTTGAGTATTACTTTCTATGATTCATTGTGGAACTCCTTGTTCTTGAACCATCTTTCACCATGCCTGGGAAGTTTTGTAGCCTTGGCCATGAATGACTCAGTCACTGCAAATTTGATATCTCCAATTTCTACCTCTGTTCCATCAAAAGATCAAGCAAAGGATTTTGTAATCTCCTTATGAAAATCATCAAATTTCTCGATGAATTTAAGCCATCCAGCTTTCTGCAATATTTTAGCTGTGGGTATCCTTCCACGAATTTTCTCCTACCGGTTCTGATCCGACAATTAGCCCCATGCCTTCTACTGTGCAAAGTTATCAACCTTCAGAATTACCCTTCCCCGTTTTATGAATTGTCTATGAATATGGTGAAAGGAATTGTGGGTTGGTATGAATAAATAGATGGTAGGGGTTTTGGAGAAACATAGACAAGTATGTCACGTTGTAGCCATGACCGTTAATGATCAACGAGGGAGTCAATTATGGACCGTTATGCAACAAAATATTGAGGATGTGGCCGATATGTAGTATAATGGAGATTTCAATCAAATCAAATGATGATTTTTCAAGGAAACATATGAATATCCATATTATACATGCTTTATGTTTCAACCTTGCTATTAAAATATTTTTTTTCACTTTACCTTTTAGAACTTAACCTTTTCATTTGATGTTTTCTTTGGTGTTGATCCTTAGGTACCCTTTTAGCGTGTTGGTCTTCAAAACATAATTCTTCAACTCCTTGCAATCATCATTTGTTTGTAAGCTGTACAATTGTGTCAGAGTTGCTGAATGAGATATGGTTGCATAATCGAATTAGCTGCAGAATGAAATCAACTGCAGAACATGATTTGTAAAAAAAAATGAAGTATGGCTATGGAACATGAATTTGAAAGGAAATGGAAATGGAATATGATGGTGAAATGGAATGAAACTATAAAATGAAATGGATTTGCAGATTATGAACTGCAAATGAATGTAGCTTTATGTCACTACTTATTACATAAAAGAAATGGAAAATATAGGATGTCAGAAATCTCTGATTTTCGCCCTGTATTTTCTGTATAAGTATGCCAATCAATGATTATTATAATATAAAATATAATATATATATAGGAAAAATAAAAGCTAAGTTAGTGAAGAAGAATTCTTCTTCACCAACTTCATTTCAGTGTTATCCTGGAAAATCTTGATAAAATCCTCTCTTGAAATTGGCTTATGATATATCTTCAACCGATGGCCATTCACAAGAAGAGGGACCTGTCTTTCATCTATTGTCCGTATCTTCACTGCTCCATTATCAAAGACTTTTTCAATCTCATATGGCCCAAGCCAATGAGTCTGAAACTTTCCTTGAAAATCTTTGAATTTTGAATCGACCAAAAGTGCTCAATCCCCTATTTGAAACTTCTTTCCTTTGATATACGTATCATGCCATTTAGCCCTTTGCTGCTGGACTATATTGGGTCTTTGAACTACATGTTATCTGATTTCATCAAGCTCATTGAGTTGCTCCAATCTATGTTTCTGTACTTCTAATAAATCAAGTCCCAATTGGGTTGCCATCTTGAAAGTTCTGATTTAAAACTCTATAGGGAACAAGACTTGCTTCCCATAATCAATTTCATAAGGAGTATGTTCTGTTGTGTTCCTCCATGTAGTTCTGTAGGCCCATAAAGCTTTAGGAAGCCTTTCTGCCCAATCTCTTCTGTGTAAATGTACAATCTTAGTGAGAATTCCTTCAATCACCTTATTGGTAGATTCAACTTGACCATTTGCTTGTGGGTGATAAGGAGTAGACTTTTTGTGTTTTATCTTGTAATCTTCCACAAGCCTTTTCATCATTTTAGATGTAAATTGAGAGCCCTGATCTGTCACAATCTCTCTTGGAGCACCAAAACGAGTGAATATATCCTCAAAAATAAAATTAACTACATATTTTTCATCAGCAAAAGGTAATGCTTTAGCCTCTACCCATTTAGTGACATAATCAGCGCATACCAAAATATACTTCTTTTGTTTAGATGGAGGATTAATTGGTCCAACAAATCCAAGGCCCATTTTTCAAAAGGTTCAATGAGTACCTGAGTTTGCAGTGGCATTTCATCTGAAGGAGCAGGTTTTCCTACCCTTTTGCAGCTATCATACCTTTTGACATATTCTTTGGCATATTTGAAGATGGATGGACAATAATATCCTAAATTAAAGATTTTATAGGCTGTCCTTTTGTCAGCAAAGTGTCCACCACAAGGTTCATCATGACATTCCTTAAGAATTTCAGGCACTTCATCTTCTGATCATGAGATTTGGACCTGTTTTATACAATTCATTAGTAATCCATGAGTATCTTGCACTTATTTGAATGATTTTTCTTTTCTCCCTAGGAAAAAATGTGAAGGTAATTTTTCTGTGACTAAGTAATTGACAATATCTGTGGACCAAGGAGTTTGAGTAGTTACTGCAAAAAGATATTCATCAAGAAATTTATCTTCAACTGGAGTGTCATCTTTGATATTTTTAATTCTAGACAAGAAATCAACAACTGTGTTTTGTTTTCCCGTTCTATCTAGAACAATGATGTTGAATTCTTGCAAGAGTAATAGCCATCTTGTAACTCTTCCATTAGTAATAGGTTTATTTATTAAGTACCTAATTGCAAAGTGGTCTGTATGAACAAAGGTTTCATAACCCGTTATGTAATGTTTGAATTTGTTGATAGCATGAACAATAAATACGAATTCCTTTTCAGTTACAGTGTAATTTAACTCAGTGGGAGTCAAATTCTTGCTTGTGTAATAGATGGCGTAGGGGATCACATATTTTTGTCCTAATACAACTCCTAGAGCTGTATTTGAAGCATCTGTTGAAATGTGAAAGGGTAGTTTCCAATTTGGACCTCTTAGGATGGGTGCTTCAGAAATTTTTACTTTTAAAGTCTTAAATGGCCAACTGGCAATCAAGATTCCATTTGAATTCACAATCTTTGGTGAGTAATTTGAAGAGTGGGGATGTTAGTTTAGTGAAATTTTCTATAAATCTTCTATAGTATCCTGTGAATCCTAGAAAACTTCTAACATCCTTTTGACAATTTGGAATTGGTAGTTTAGAGATGACTTCAACTTTAGATTTATCAACTTTAATTCCATCTCCTGAAATGTGATGTCCTAAAACAATGCCTTCTGTAAACATCATAAAACAGTTTTCATGGCTTAGTGAAAGGTTTGCTTCCTTACATATTTTAAGAACGTTTTCCAGATTTTCTAAAGCTTCTTCAAATGTATTCCCATAAACTGTGAAGTCATCCATATACACCTCAACACAATCATGTATTAGATAGCAAAAATTCCTAGTACTGCCCTTTGGAATGTTGCAAGTGCATTGCACAATCCAAAAGGAAGTACTTGATAGGCATAAGTTCCCCATGGACAGGTGAATGTGGTTTTATCTTGATCTTCAGGTGCTACCTGAATTTGATTGTAACCATTAAAACCATCCAGGAATGAGAAATACTTCTTACCTGCTAATGTATCTAACACTTGATCTATAAAGGGCAAATGAAATGATCTTTTAGGGTAGCTTTCTTCCATTCTCGATAATCAATGCATACCCTCCATTTACCATTCCTTTTAGGCACAATCACTAGAGGGGAAACCCACTGGCTCTCTGAAATTGAGTAAATGAAGTTTACATTCAACATTTTTTTGCAACTCCTTCTTCACTATTTCCCTAAGATTGGGGTTCATCTTTCTTTGAGGTTGTCTGATAGGTTACAATTTTCCTCAATGTAGATGTGATGTATACAAGTCTTATAATTAATTCCTTTCATGTCAGTGTATTCCCATGCATATGCAGAAGAATGTTGTTGTAATGTTTTGATTAGCTTTTCCTGTTGCACTTTTTCCAATTTATTGTTTATGTTCAATGTTTTTCCTAGAAAGATTTCAACTGTAGAGCTACCAAATTCTTCCATAGAATAAAGAGACATCTGCCTAGATGACAAATATTCAATATTAGATTTTTATTAAAGTTGATCATGTTCATATTATGGAGATGATTCAAAATTTTCCATTGTATTTAAGATTTGACTATCTTCACTAATGGTTGAAATAGTAAAGAGACGCTGAATATCATTTTCATCATCAATCCATTCTTTGTCATCTATCTCTATGATTGTTCTTGCTGGAGGATATAGAGTGAATTTCTTAGTTGAGTTACCATTAGAGATATACATATCACCAGATCTACAGTTAATGAAAGCATCAACTATAGCCAACCAAGGTCTTCCTAATATAAGTGGATGTTCTCCTAGATTTTTCTTAGGAGTTAAGATCATAAAATCAACAGGGTACTCCCAAGAGTCTAAGGACACTGAAATATCTTCTAACACACCATCTGGTTTGATTACAAATCTATCTGCCAACTGCAGTAATGTAGGTGTATAAAGAAGATTAAGAAGCTTGAGCTGTTCCATGGTTTGTTTGCTCATGATGTTTATTGTTGCTCCTAAATCAATCAATGTATTCGAAATTTCAACTCCATTGATATGTGTTTTTACAACTGGACTTCCTGGATCTAAATATTTTTGTATGGCAATTTTTCCCATCATTATGTCTGCTATTTTTCCTACAAGTTGAATTCTTTTTACTTCTTTTATCTTTCGTCCTGGTTTCTTCATGCTCAACTCCTTTATTGTTTTCGCTAGAATTGGAATTTCCTTAATGGCTTGTAACAAAGGGATTTTGATACAGACATTTTTCAATTCATCTAGAATATCATAATTAGGCAAAATAATATGCTTTTCTACCCCTCTATCAACTTGTAATCTTTCAGAAAAAGGAGGTGTAGAAGTAGATATTGATGGTTGCTCTATGATAGGAGTTGTTGTTGTTGTTGTTTTTTTTTTAGTGTTTTGGTTTTGAAGAGATGTTCCTTCTTCAAAACTTTTATTTGGCTGTAGAGAATCTTCCTCAGAATTGTCTTGTTCTTGAATAACTACAAAAGACTTTTTATTTTCTAATATCCTCCCAGATCTTAGTTAGACATCATTGAGATATAGAGGAGTGATCATATAGGTTGGAAATTGTTTTCCTTCCACCATATAGGTATTCTGAGGATTTTTATTGTTGGGGTTTGGTAATGGTTGGGCAGGTAGCTGATTTGGTCTCTGTGGGAATGGTAGTGAAAGTTGAGAATTTTGGTTTTGAAGTTGGGGCTATTGATTTTGTTGAGGAATTTGTTGGGAAGGATAGTTTGGATACTATGGAGGATATTGATAGTATTGAGAGAATCTTCCAAAGTTGCTCCCAAGAATTCCAATTTGGTTGGGGCTGATTATACATTTGCTTGTTAAAACCGTGGGTTTGTGGCCCCTGCCAAGGTCTTCTAGAGACAAAGCAAAGAGATTATGCTAGATTTTCTTCTTGAAAAAAACCTTAAGACCAGGAATTGAAGGACAACTCTTGGTTTCATGGTTTTCTGAAGAAATCACACAGGTCTCTATGATTTTTGCATCCAAATGGAATTTCCTTAAAGCATGCTTCTTTCTGCATTTGGGAAAGAAAATAACTAAAGCATCAGTCTCGACTTTCTGCTTGTTTTGTATCTTAAGGGTGTCTATCTATTCACTAAGGCTCCCTAGAATATCTGTTTTAAATTCATCAAGCATGTTTCCAATTTCTGCCCTACTCACTGATCCAGTTGCAGATTTATTCACTCTAGTAAGAGAAGGATCCCTTGGACCTTTCCTAGTTTTGGCTTTTCCTCATGAGAGATGAATACATAATTCTCCAATGTCATTTAATGGGAGTTGAGAGATATCTCCCTTCCCCATCATATTAAGGATGTCTATCCACTCATCTCTAATGGCTTTTAATAAAAGAGATTTTAAAGTATCTTGATCTAAGTTCTCCATTTTTGCTCTTTTTATGTTATAGTTGAATCTTTCAATTAAATCCTCCAAATTTTCATCCTCTTTTTGCATCATTTTAAACACTTCATCTTTGCGATTGATGGGCCTGCATTAATCCAAATACCTTTCCAAAAATGCTTTCTTCATGTCATTCCATGTCCTAATAGACTGAGTGAGCAACCCCATGAACCATTTTAAAGCAGATCCTTTCAATGTTGAAGGAAACAACTCAAGTTTTTGAGAGTCTTGTAAATAATCATAAGCTCTGCACAAGACTTCAAATTCAAATAAAAAGGTTTTAGGATCTTCACTTTTTAATCCATGGAAATTTGGGAGGACATAAGGTGATATATTTTTCATTGTGGCATTTGTATCTTCATCAACTATAGGGCATCCAAAAGAATTATCAACTTCTCTATTTCCTCCACCTCTTCCTCCTCCAAATAGTAAATTTTCTCCATTTATAACTTCTCCTTCTGGACCTTCTCTTCCTGCCATTATAGTTCTTCAGAGCTAATATAAGATTCAACCTGCAAGGTTAATTACTCTTCCTCTAGTTCCTCTATCAATGGTGTATTGAAGAAGGGTTCTCTTTCTCCCTCTCCACAAGAATTCTAATTCTTCAGCTAAAATATGTTCCCCTATAGAGGTGAAAAAGGTTACTCTTTCTATTGGAGATCCAAGATTTTCTTCCTCTAGGACTGCCTCAGTGGATGAAGTAGGAGATCCTCTTGATTGGATTTCTGACCTTAAAACTTCAGGAAGTCTATGGCTAGTGAAATGTGGAATATGAGTTTGAGATGGAGGTGTATCTCTTCTTAATCTTGGTGGAGTAAGTGGTGTTGTGGGAATTGAACTCTTGCCTCTAGCTATGAATTTACCCCTAGAGTATCTTTCTCTACGCATATCATTTTTTTAGAAGTAAGATGAGGTTTACCTAATTACACTTCCCCGACAACAAAACCAAAATGTTTAGTCAATTTAGTGTCCTAAATCGCTTGCATAAAATATCAACTGATGTTTGTAAACTGATGAAGTGTGGTGCACTATATATGCTTAATTAACCTTTTCTTACTTTGTTTTTTTGTATTTTATGTTGTTTTGGGCGGTTTCGTTCCTTGATGTCTAAGAATGTTCAACCTAAAACTATGAGAAGATTTAAGTGAATCTAAAGAAATGTTCCTAAGTTAATATAATTCTTTAAACCAAAAACTGTTGGCTAGTTAGAACCTAATTTGGAAAATAGAGCATCTATCTTATCTTATCATTAGTCCTAATCCATGGATCTAATTCTTAAAACCAAAAAGGAAATTGCGGTGTTTTTTGAAGTAAAGACAGAAAATGAAATCAATTAAAGTACTCCTGGTTACTTTAGCATTCAATTATGAAGTATGATCTTCTTGAGATGGAGTATATGCAATTGTCTGTACTTTAACATCCTAGAAAAATAAGCAGAGTATGCAACTAAGTGAGGATCTGAAAGAAAAAAGGTGAAAACATGTAAAAATAATTGTAAACAACTAATGCAATTCTGAATTTCTCCAACATTCAAATGTGAAGCATTACCCTCTTGAAGTGTTGTGTAAGAAGTCAATTATGCCTTAGTTCCTAAGTTCCTAAGTTCCTAGGAAGCTAATAACAATGTACTGAGTAATTTCAATCATTGTATGAATTAGACATTTAACCATTTAGTTTAGGATCATCATCATCTTGAAATGGTTTTTGAAAACATCCATTAACACAGTTAATTGAAAATTCTGTTCTAAGAAAATGAATGACAAAACAGTAAGAAAACTAAGCAACTGTGTATTCTTATCACTTCAATCTTAATTCAATTTGGAAACAGAGTTATTTTTCTCCATGAAATATCTTAGAAGAACAAGGTTGCATAGTTGTGAATTATCACTATGTTATTGATAAAGAACTAGAATGAAATATTATCCTAATTAGAAAACAGATTTGCTGAAAACAGAGTAATGCAAATTGAACTAAAAATAACAAATGAAAAACCTCCTCTAGTGTAGGGGCCCTCTGCAACTGATTTGGCTGGACTGCTAGCTAGTTAAAGATGCTCTTAACCAATCATTCACCACACAAACTTTATATTATGATAAAGCGAAGTTTGAATACAGATTATCAACAAAAAGCCTGAATTTAACACTCAATTTCTGAACAGTTTCTCGGTTCTATGTAACCGATATTTAAAGGAAAATAACATAAATGTTTGTGAGATAAACTTGCTACAACTGGCTAATTCGAATTAGATTTGCAATAGGATTGTTGGACTCTTGATTTCCTACGAAAAAGCAAATCAAGAGTCCTATTTCTTCTGGATAAGTATTTTGACTCCATCTTTGACCATGACCTTAGGCTCACTTTTCTGTCGATCTGTACCGAGTGAATAGGATAGAATCTATGTGTAGATGATTGTAGAAATGCCCATGTGGCCCAATTCTTCATTTGACACTTGGAACCTACCAAACCATGAGAGTAGCTACAGAATCCATAATTAGCTGCAAAATAGGCTGTGTTTTGTAGCTAAATTGCAAAAATATACTCAAATAGCAAGAAGATGAAAATATAATATAGCAACCATTTTAATGCTTTCCTTAAGACAAAAATTAAATTTATCATTGATTGGGGTCTGTAATATTATGAGAAAGTGAGGGAAAAAGGTGAGAAAAACTGTCAAGGAGAGGGTAATTCTGAGATTCAACAAGTATCCAGGGACTCCCAAAGGAGATTTAGAAAGGACAAAGTTCAATGTTTCAAATGCCATAAGTATGGTCACTTCGCTAAAGAATTCCCATAAAATGGATATGTTCCTAGGTCCTACAACAACAACTGATGCTTCAACAACAAGTTAAATAATAGAAGAAGAAGAGATGCTTTTGTTGATGATGACAAAGGCCATCATCTACCCAAGAGATCAAGGAACTCATGGTATGGAAATAATGCAGTTGCTACTCTGTCTGAATATTTTCTTATTTTTGCTTTATCTAGTTCCTCTCTTCCAAATTCGTTTGATAGATTGGTCAGCAGATAATGGGGCTTCTAGACATTTTACTAGTTGTAGAAAAGTTCTCTCAAATTTAGTTTGGAAGGAGACAAACTTGAGGATTATTCTCGGGGATGACTCTACATATCCTGTGAAGGGGTTTGGTTCCATTTCAATTCACTTGGATTATGGTGAAACTATACATCTACAAGATGTTTTATATGTGTCGAGATTGAAAAATAATTTGGTATCTATATCTGCCTTGGAGGACAATGAGAGTTATTTTTATAAGAGGAAACTTTCTTACTTGGCCTTGGGAATCTAGCTTGAGGGATGCCTTCACCTTGGGATCTAGAATTGAAGGCCTTTATAAAGTTAATGAGAGACCAATCCAAGCTTTGGTCCATGATATCAATCATCAATGTCAGTTGTGGCACAAGAGATTTTATCATCTTCATTATGAATCCATACCTAAGGTGAGGAAGATGGTTTTTAGGATGCACGAGGTTCAAGCTGTAGGTTTTAGCCCTTTACAGAAATTACCTGCAAACGAATTCTTAAAAGTGGAAAAATAAAAAATGGAAAGAACATAAAATAAATATGCACATATTTTCTTATGGATCCCAAAATCGGAGCTACCAAATTGATTTTTCGTTATATTCCGTTCAATGTTACAATATAGTTTGTCTGAGATATGCTAGTGGAAAGACGTCGATGGGACCGTTCCCTTCTAGCAGCAGCATGTCAAGCAACATTCTACAACTAATTCATTCTAATTTGTGGACCTATGTACGTGACATCCTTTGGTGGCTATCTATACTATAAAACCTTTGTGGATGATTTCTCTCATAGGACATGGAGATTCTTCTTAAAACACAAGGACAATGCATTTGATATGTTTAAGGATTTCAAGGCATTGATAAAGAATGAAAGAGGGAAGAGGACCAAGGTCTTCAGGTTTGAAAATAGTGGAGAATCATTTCAAAATGAGTTCATTGTTTTTTACAAGCAAGTCATAATCAAGAAGGAGACCATCATACCTTACAACCCTCAACAAAATGGAGTAGATGAAAGGAAGAACGAGACCATTAGGGAAGTTGTCTGAGCCATGTTGCATGATCATAAGTTGTCAATGTTTCTATGGGTAGAAGTTGCTAACACTGTAGTCTATGTTCATAATAGGACTCCTCATCAAGCCTTGGGTGACAAGTACCATGAATAAGTTTTCATAGGTGTGAAGCTCGATGTTGGACATTTGAGGATCTTTGGCTGCCTCGTATATTTTCATGTTCCGAAGGACAAGAGGGACAAGTTGGAAGCTTCTGGAAAGAAAGGTATGTTTGTTGGTTATTGTGAAAATTCAAAAGCTTATAAAATATATGTGCTTGGGCAGGAGGAATATAGGGTTTAGCAAGGATGCGATATTTAATGAATATGTTGCCCTTGGGAAAGCAAGGGACACCCCTCCCCCTGACCTTGTTGAAAAAAAGGATAATGATATGGATACAAAAGAAGGCCCTTTTGTAGCCAAGTTTGAGCCTGATGTTGATGATGATCCTATGGAACCCATGGGTCCTTTAGATCCTCCTACGAGTGATCCTTCTAGTAGGAAGAGACCGCTATGGTTTCGTGACACTTTACAAGATGTTGAGAGGCATGTTATTTCCAGAGGAACCTTTAGGGAAAGCAAGAAGCCATGCGATAGGAAGGGTACGTTGTAGCTATGAGAAACATGATACAAGCTGAACCACACACCTTTGAAGAAGCAATGAAAGAACAAGTTTGGAAAGATGTTATGGCTGATGAATATGAATCCATCATGAAAAACGATGTTTGGGAAGTGGTTATGAAACCTAAAGGAAAGTTTGTCATGACCTCAAAATGGTTATACAAGATTAAGCATGGTGTAGATGGAAGTATCAAAAAACATAAGGGGAGGTTCATGGCTAGAGGTTTATTCCAAAAAGAGGGAGAATATTATGATGACATATTTTCACTAGTTGCCCGCTACTCTACTATTTGTTCTGTAGTTGCTTTAGCTACTAATTAGGGATGGAATCTTCATCGAATGGATGTGAAGACTGCGATTCTACATGACATCCTTAAGAAAGTTTGAGGAGCATGATAGGAAGACACATTTGCGCAGGCTACAAAAAGCACTCTATGGATTTATGTAGGCTCCTAGGGCTTGATATGCCCACATTTATAGTTACTTAATGAAGATTGGACTCACAAGACACAATGTTGACCTGAACCTCTACTTCAAAGTTGTCCAAGGTATGCCCCTGATTTTGGTTTTATATGTTGATGAGTTATTCTTTACAGGTGGATAGCCTTTGATTCTCAAGTGTAAGATGGAGTTGGCCTTTGAATTTGAGATGAAGGACTTTGGATTGATGCACTATTTCCTGGGCTTAGAGGTGTGTCTGAGGCCTGGTGAGATTTTCCTTTCACAAAGGAAATATGTTGTTAAACTATTGGAGAGATTTGGTATGGTGGAATGTAAGTCTATGGCCACACCGATGGAGATGAGCTTCAAGAAGTTATGTGGAGACATTGCAGGAAACGACCTAGCAAATCCTACTGAGTACTGATAGTTGATTGGGTCACTGATGTTCCTTGTGAACACTCGACCAAGTTAATGTTTTGTAGTTAACACTCTAAGTCAATTCATGATCAAGCCTCTACATGCACACTGGGTTCTTGCTAAGTATGTGCTGAGATATTTGCATGGGATGATTAATCTTGGATTAAGATATACTGCCAAAGATGTGAGACTATAGGGATACACTGATGCTGAATGGGCTAGAAATGTTATTGACGAGAAGAACACATCAGGGTGTTGTTTTAGCCTGGGATCTACCGTGATATCTTGGATGAGCAGGAAGCATAAGTCTGTTGCCCTTAGCATAGTTGTGGTAGAGTATATTGTTGTTAACATGGCTAGTTGTAAGGTAATATGGTTGAGAAAGCTCTTTGGAGAGTTGTTTGAGCAGGTTTTGGATACGACAGTGATATATTGCTACAAGAGTGGGATATGTCTGGAAGAGAATCTAAATTAGATATCACTATATCAGATGATCCACAAGTCCAAGCACATTAAAATTAGATATCACTATATCTCGGATATGGTACAAGGAGGAGTTGTAAGACTCCGTCACATTTCGATTAATGAGCAAATAGTTGATACTTTTACTACGGCCTTGCCAAAAGGGAAGTTCTTGGTCTTCAAAGAGTAGTTTGGATAAATGGATGTGACCCTTTTGGGAAAAGGTCACAGCTGATTAAGAACACTAAGTTATTCTATACCCCCCTCTTTGACCTCCCAGGGAGAGGAATTGAGCTAGGAGTGTTCTTGGGATTGAGGGAACTATGGACAATAGGATGTGTGATCCTTATCATTTATGACAAGTTGCGTATCCTACCTATTATCACAATAGGGTGTACGTGATCCTTGTTATTTATGACATGTTGGAATCATCCCCGCCATCTGTTTGGGACTTGATATATTATACCCCACTATGCATCCTACTGAGAAGTTGGGCTTGTCGGGATTGCCACCCATCTGGCCAATGGGTGAAGAGAGCCTTGGGCATGTGTGATCCTTACCTCTGGGAAGTTGGTAACCTCCCCAATTTGGGTGTTCTACCACTTGATTCTTGAGAGTCAAGGTGGGAAGATTAGTAGGAATTATGATGTGTGATCCTTGTCACTTATGAGAAGTTGGGTATCCTGCCTATTGTCGAACAATAGGATAGTGCGTGATCCTTACCTCTCATGGTAACTGGTATCTTGCCTATTTTCGTTAGATATAGGGTGGAAAATGTATGTCCCCTATGATGATTCTTCTTCTTTAGATTTCAAAATGTTTAAGCAGGCGAGAAAAGATGAGAAAATATGAGATATGATATGTTACAACGATGATGATGACAAGACATTCGAGATGAGACTTATGATGCAATGGTAATTTCTCCCTAAGTTGACAGGGAGTGTTGATTTGGCAGTTCAGGGACAAATTCCCTCCTTTAGGAAACCCTCCTCAGCCTATGGAGACCCTACTATCCCTTGGAATAATTTAATTTTCTCAAGGAAAAATATTATTTTTCAAGTGAAACCCACTTATGCTCAAAAGTACAAGTCAGCATGGATAGGGAAATTCAACCTCCTTGGACACATATAAATAGACCACATGTCACATCACTTGAAAGCCATCTCATCTCATCACATCATCTTCTCTCTCTTGATTTGATTGGTTCATATAGGTTTGCAATAGGAGGTCCAAGCTCAAACATGTGAAGGGAAGGAAGAAATTCCTGATTGGTGCATTGACTTACCATTAGGACAACGTTGACCAGCTTTTGACTCTCTTTGACTTGGGTTCGTTTGAGTTGGAATTATCTCTATTTTGAAAGGACAAATTGATTGGACAAGAGACTGAACCTTTCTGGGCTATTTGACCAAGGCTGACAACAAACTTTGACCACAAATTTGTTGAAGTTTGACTGCAAGTTTTATCTCTCCTTTGACCGAGTTTTTAGAGGTTGCTTTGACAAGGTTTGATTAAGGAAAGAAGGTTGATTTCTTTGACTATTTGATCGAGATTTTTGAAGCTTGATTTAACTGTTGACCAAGATTGGTTAGGGCGTCTTTAACTGTTGTTGACTTTAACCAAAATTGCAAACTTTGACTATGGATCAAATTTTGACTTTTGGGATCATCTTTGATTGGATATTGGTTGGTTAATATTGGTTGGTGAAATGTTTGACTTTGACTCATTGTTGATGTACTTGTATATTGTATCTCTATGTTGAACATTTGATATCAATCAAGAATAATTCGAAAATGGGTTTTTCCCTAGTCTTTGACCAAGCCACTGTGTCTATTGTGCGTTTGATTTGTTATTCTATCTATAATTGCTTATTGTTGTTGGAAGATTGACATATATTGGAAATTGAGTGCTAATTGAAGAAGAATTGGAAAATTGATTGAGTTAAGCATAGAACACTGGAAAATTAACACACATGGCCTCATTTTGGCATGAGGCAGACCCTCCAACCCTAGCTCAACAAAAGGTATGGATCTTAAAGCAACAAAACATGTAGCTTGTTGACTTAAATGTAAAAATACACAAGAGGTATTTTGTAATAATAATTTATTATATATAGAATGTATAAGTGATGATTGTTACAATGAGGGCCCTCATATATATATATATACCTAAGTTGGTGTCCTTTCGTTAAAAGACATGCTTTTTCACTTAACTTAATGACTATTTAACATAATCAATATTTGATTATTTAATATTTACATTTATTTTATTTATTTACTTGTTATGAATTATATTCATAACATAGCTCCTTCCTTCAGAGGCTTTGTCCTCAAAGCTTATTGTTGGCAATTTCCTTCATCTTAGGCCTAAACAAATTCTTCACCCTACGGTTTATCATCTTAAGATATGTAACTTGACGTCACTGGTAGCTTAGCTTGTATAATTTTTTTAATATATTCAGTATATATAGATATATATATAATATATACTTATATATATATATATATATAATATATATATATAATTAATATATATAGGTATAGTATATATATATATATATATATAATTATTATTATTATTATTATAATTAACAGTAATAATTAATTTTTATATTTTAATTAATTATATATTAATCTTATGAAACTCTTGACCGACGTGACCAACGACCATTAACTGAAGCGATGCGATTGTTACACTGTAAACAAATATTATATGAGGCTCGGTTGAATGGAGATGGTTGGCCTCTTGGCGGAAAGGAATGAGGTTGTTGGAGATAACGAAACGTATGATAGGGCAACATTTCCTGCATTTCTTTCTAACGCCGTCTATGCCGACATGCCATTATCGACACGTTCTTCCCACATCATTCTGGTTGCCCACATCATGTTTCTTAGGGTTTGCACAGATCCAGATCGAATAAGGGAGGCGATTGACCTCTTCATAAACTTTGTCTCTCTCGTTGCCCACATCGCGTTGCTCAGGGTTTGCAAAGATCCAGATTGAATAAAGGAGGCGATTGACGGCAACAACAATAACCTTTAGGTAGTTAATGCTTCTTAAGATTCCACGGTCATCCCCTGAAGATATGCAGATGATATTTTCCGTGTAAGCCATGGAGTCTAAATACTCCAGACCATCAATTTTTAGCGCACAAAGATTTAGAAACAATAATGTATTGATAGAGGTAGGTGTGGTATCACTGGAATAAGCCTCTACATCTCTGGATTTCCTTCTGGATAGAATATAATAAGAAAGGTAACTAATATATACCGAACCATGTTTTGAACTCCTTAATGGTGAGAGACAACCTATCTTAATGGCGTGTGCATGGCTTCTTAGATCCAGATCCCCCGTAGTGATTTCATCTGAGTTTAAGAATTATTGGTCAGCAATCATTACATAGAGCATGACCCAAATGCTCCATATGTCCATAAATTTCAATCTCTCACAATTCTCATGTGTACTTCCAAAAACTTCTCAAAATTTGATAGAGAACTCTTAATATCTCCCAAATTCATTTGAATTTTTGTGGCTGAAGACTGACTACAAACTGATGACATGACCGATTTTGTTCTCTCAATAAGAACATATTTATCTTCTGATTCGTTGTTGTTAACATACATGTCACTTTTCTCTGAAGCCTCCTTAATAGGAAAGAAACTCGAGGCTAAAAATTGGGTTGGTTTCAAGTTAAACTCATGACCATTTGCCACTATTTCAGAACTCTCAACAAAATCGTGGGTTGTATCAGAATCTACATCATCTTCTACACTACAACAACATATTTGACTTGGGAAAGATGCTAGCGGAGAGTCCTTGGGCTGCGTGATAACCTCAGATTCATCACTATCATCGTTGTTACGGTTAGAAGAGGTTGTTCGACCATTTAAACTGAGTGGATGATCTTTTCTTCCATTTGAAGATTCTTCAATTTTGTATATCTTCAAGTGAAATTTTCTCATAGCAGTGCCTTGTGTTGGATACCTATACCAATAGGTTTCATTTTTCATGATTGGCAAATTCAAGTGCCAAATATGCTCTACTTTGCTGCTACAAAGATTCCATATTTGTAAGGAAAGACAAGGTGTGTACATGCCTTCATGCCTATTAAAGTTTTGATGGATGACCCAACAATCTAATCTGGATCATGCCATGTTTTCAATTTTGTTGTAGAATAGAGAAAGAAATCTGTCCAAACTGTTTAATCTTGGCAGATCAGTAGTTAGGCAGAGAAACTAAGGTTCCCAACTGCTTAATCTGGGGCCTTGGAAGAAATAAGGGTAGTGCTAGATAGGAAATCAAAGCAAAAAAGCCAAGGGTAAAGAAAAGGCACATCAAGGGTCCACAAATCCAAATGCACCCTCCAAGAAGAAACAAAAATGCTAGGCAAAGTAGTTGGGTAGGTAGATGGGGTTGCAGAAGTGGTGTTCCTTCCAAGCTGAAATTTGCAAACCAAAAACAAGGAAAACAACATAATGGAGCATGTCTAAATTCCCTTTTTCCCTTTGTTTATCACTCATTACTAACCTCCCTTCACAAGATATGTTTGTAAGAAAGATTCAAGGTTGTATAGTGGTTCTCATAGGCCTTCAGAAGCCACATTTCTTGTGTAAAGTCCTTTTCATTTTGATCTACTCTTTAAACTAAGTTGTTCTAAGAAAACTTAGTAATACCAATATTCATTCACCATCTCCCTCCATATTAACCCCTGACTTGTATTATTTAACTCCCTATGTCACCATCTCCCTACTATTATAAACACCATGGTGTATAAACCCCAAGCAATGTATAAATACCCCCTCCTTGGCATTATAGCCATATGGTTCACTACTAGGGAATTGGATTAACATTTGGTTAAGCTCAAAAACCCAAGCCCAACCTCTTATCTCCATCAAAACTCATCTGCCTAGCCAACTCTCCATTTTGACTAAAAACCCTTGAAAAACCCTTTTTTGCACCTTTATACCTACTTAAAAGACAAAAATGTGTTAAAAACCCACTTAGCCCACTTTATCCTAAGTATGGGGCTAATTCGCGCGTTCATGCCCAAACTTCATACAAACCCTCTTTGTCTAAAGTTTTGGAAATAACCCGCGATTTTGAAAAAATTTCGTTAAAAACCCTTGATTTCACCCCTTTTTCTAAAGTTTCGGTGATATTTAATTTATCAAAGGAATACGTCGAAAAACCATTGAAATTTATCAAAAACCCAAAGGGTCCTACCGGGCGAAATTACCAATGAAAATTAATTTTTAAACCCCGTCCATTGACCATATCTTTCGTGCAGCTTGCTGGCCCGATAGCCGACTGATCAAGCTCTTCTAGATCGACGGTCGTCGTGGATTTCGGAGGGGCGGCGACGTCCGACGGATATCGTCCGATATCTGTCAGACGATGATGTCACGCGGATCCACGCGTCGCCCCCATGTTCCATCGGAGCGCCCTCTGACAGATTCCTTGCCGTATAGGAGGGGGCCGGATATGATGCCATCTGTCCACCTATGTCAGCATCCTTTTGCCGCTCATGTCAGCACCCTGACCGCGCGCCCTGTCCACCATTCGTCCACCTGGCCGCCAGCTCACTGCCCCCGTGGACCAGTCTTAGGCCGCCACGTCACCTGATGACGTCCTGCTGACGTCATCCAACCCGGACCCACTTGTTGACGTCATGCTGACGTCATTTATAAAAAGCCGCCAATGACCCAAAAAACTATATTTTGTCGAAATTTTTGCGTTTTTTCACTTTTTCGCAAAAAACGTCGTTGTTCTTCTGCATGCATTTTTACGACGAAAACTCTACCAATTGGCTCGAAGGACCAGCAGATCATCAGCTCGCCTACCCACCGCCATTCCGACCCGAGCTGTCCATTTAAACAGGTATTTGTCCAGAAAACCCTCTCTGCAACCTGGTTTGTTCTGTGAATACTAAGGAAACCTTAAAACACAGAAAAGCGTTTGAATTCACCATAAAACTACTAAAACCCAGCTCCCTCTTGGGAAATTGACGGTTGAATTTCACCAGCCGAGCCATTCAGACCGCCATTTTCAGTGAAAAACCCTTCTCCGTTCGCGCAGTCGTGAACCGGAATCCATAACCTGCTTTCAATTACCAAGAAAGGTCTACTAAACGCTGTAACTAGCCTTCTCAAGGAGACAAACAATATTCCAATTGCTGTGGGCTTACCCTGCTACCCTGCATTCTTCAAATTCTTCTTCCATAGGCAGTGATTTTCTTATTTATCAAGCAGAATCCAAACAAACATGGAGACTCCAGCGGCACCAGTAGCCCTCAACGTTGCTCCCCTAAACGGCCCCCAGAGAGAGCTGGAGTGGCAGGATTTGGCAGACCTAGACTACCAAACCTCTGAGGACTCCTTATCAAAATGCAAGTTCCACATTCATCTATTAAACGAGCTCAAAGCCAAACATAAGGATGGGATAGACATTCTAGGCATTTGGGAGTCCTCCCTCCCAATTTTCAAGCTCCCTCAAGTCAACCAATTCCCTGACCTGATTCACCTATGTGCTGTCTGCTATGACCCCATGCAGAGAGCTGTGCTTGACCCTACAGGTGCAGTAGTATTCTACATAACCCCTGAGGCCATCAGGGAAATGCTGCAGTTCAAGACTCAGAAGAAATTGGTCCCCTTGTCCCTAAGGGACTTGATCAACCAAGAAGCCAAGATATTAACAGATGCACAGATCCTGAAGCTAAATCAACTATTCATTACAAACTCTGACACAGTGTTGCACCCTCGCATTTTTTATGGCTACCTCAATCAACTGGGTGTAGACCTGGCATACATGATTAGCTCAGTTTTGGGGTACAAGTCACTAGAGTTTATTGAGGAAACTATACTAGTGATGATGACAATGTTTTCCCCTGGCAAGACTCCTATCTGTTATGATTATGCTACATACATTTTAGACAAGATGCATGAGCAATTTTTGAACTTGTCCAGAGAGAAGGTGTTCAAATACACCTCCTACATGTACCACCTCATCCTGTACTACCAACATGAGAAGTTCTCCTTTGAGATCAAGAGAACTAATGCAACAGGTAATCCAAGGTCAGTGGTGTACTGGACCTCAGTCTTTCACCTCAGCACATACTCTCCATACACATACTCTGAGTTCATAGACCTCTTCAGCCATCCAGCCATGTCTTTATTCTTAACCTCACCCCCTCCAAGACTGACTGATGAGATGCAGAGGATTCTGCAGCTATCCAGTGCTTACAACATAGGGGATTGGTACTTTTACCAACACTATACTGTAATCAGAATATATGGGTGTGAGTTGCGCCCATACAGATTGCCCAGGTATGTGCCTATGAGACTGTTTGCCTTAGAATATTTCAGGCAATTTGGCAATGCCGATATGGTGCACTTTGCAGGCAGGGGCAAGAAGGCACAGCTTAAAGTAAGAAATCAACTAGGCCACTTTGTCTTAAACAAAAGAGAAGGCTGGAAAGATGCTGACAGGAGACTAGAAGGCCTCGGCCTAAAACAAAGCTTCCTTTGGAAGCCCTATGACCCTAACATGTCCATATCCTTGAGAAGGTAGAAAAACAAGCTCTCCAGCTATGAGCATGTGAGCATGCTCCACATTCAAAGACATGCCAACCAACCAAAATGGAGAAGGAACACACTGGAAGAACCAGTTACTCAGGAAGAATTAGTTGAAAGTGCCAGAAGGCATTTATTAAAAATGGCTGACTTAGAATCTCCTTCTCAGGTACTTACTTTGCCAAAGCCTCAAGAAGGAGCAGCTGCTTCATCCTCTACAACACATCAAGGGGCAGCGCAAACCACAGACCAAGATCAAAGCAAGGGCAAGGAAAAGGTTATGGAAGAGCAGCAACCCCAACAGGAACAGTAGCAAAAAGACCAACAGGGTCAGGGTAAACAAATAGCAGAGGCCCAAATGGCCACCCAAGAACAGACAACACCAATGGCACCTCCAAGGTAGGATTCTAGGGTTGACTCCTCTGTCCTCCAAAACCCTCAAAGGGAGGACATAAGCAGAAAAAGAGAAAGGGAGAATCCCCTTACTACATCGCCAGAGAAGAGACAAAGATTAAATCCCTTCTCAGAAGAGGAAATGCCAAGCATGGAAGCCTCAGCCAGCTCCTTGCGACAGGAGCAAGACAGGGCAGCATTAGGAGAAGTGAGCTCCTCAGGACAGAGAAAGGGAGGAGAAACAAGTATTAAACAGTAGTTCAAAGATATCAAGAGAAGGAGTGAACCAATAAAGATTCAACTCTACAATCACCTGCTGAACATGGCTCCTACAAACCAACAAAGGCTCATGTCTGCCTTTGATACACAGGAGGGGAAAATGGTCATGAGCCACTTCACACCAATAGTGTAGAAACCACAATCAGCTACAGACTATATCAGGACCAATTTGGAGGTCCCAGCAAAAGACATCCACCCAATGGATCAAATAGAGCTCCATAAACAGACGGGTGAGATGGTCTATGCCACATTGGCTGATAAGACCCTGGTTAACTACAGGCTGCAAAATAGCCTGAACAATACTGCTGCATAGCTTGAGTTGGAAAGTGCTTCCTCTCAAGCTAAGGACAACAGAATCAAAGCCTTGGAGGAGATTATAATAGAGTTTGGGCATGATCCCAAAGATGTTAAGGCAGTGCAAGAAGTCCTCAGGCTAAGGGATGCTGATATGGCAACAATGAAAAAGAAATTAAAAATCCCACCAACTCTTCACCCACAAACAGAAGAGTTTGCCTAGCAGAGGCAAGAAAAGGATGCAGCTTCCCTACTATTGACATTATACAAGGAGCTCATCCAAACTCAAGAAAAGTTGCAGGAGTCAGAGGCCACATTAGAAGCAGCATTGCAGCAGAAGGAGGCAGGGCAAACCTCACAGCCACCTCCAGAA
>APFE031441498.1:0-11217 GCA_000404065.3 Pinus taeda
CCTAATCATAGATAAAATAATTCTAATTAACCAACCATTCGTTATATAACCTGATTAAACATATAAAAATAAAATAAATATAATTAATAAATGAAAATGAAAGGAGTTATATTTTTGCATAATTTTTCCATAAGGAGAATGCAAAAAGGTATCATGCACAGGCTCTCATGCTCGTAGAAAACCACTAGTGCAAGACATGCTGTTGAGGATGGTTAATAGGGAGGCTCCAAAACAAAGATAAGGAAAAAGTTTGCAGGGTGATTGTAGCCACTACATCAAGTTACTTATATAAAAAAGTATCTATGGATTCATTTCACACTAAATGGATTACATTACATTGTAATGAGGTAATCTCTTTCTTGGTTCCAACATTCAACATGATGAAACAAATTTTCATTTGGGTAGCAATATATAATTTGTTGAAAATGTGAGTACTTTGGTCACATGCGACAATGAATTATGTGTAAAAATGTATAAGATATATCTATCAAGCATAGAATATTGCAGGAGAGTTGGATGTCCTACCACTCGCTGAAGATCCCTGGCTCACACATGGTTTATACATAATATTAAAGATAATGTGGATGGCCCCCAATTTTCATCTAAATAGAAAATTGCATCAAATTTTGATTCAAAATAATATATCATACATACTAAGATAAGATTTTGAATGTCTTAGGAATTGTAGATACATTGTGGTGAGCATCTTTTCAGCGCAAACAACAAATTTCTTGACAATAGATTTGAAATCTGTAACACTTACATATCTTGATGCAGTGATAATATTGCCAAAAAATCATGATCCTCATCCTTGAATGAAAAATCAGTTGTCGGTATAGTATCTGTGCTCAAACTTTGAGGCTGGTGATTTGGAACTGCAAAAGTGGCATAATCCTCATCCTTGAATGAAAAATCAATTGATGGTATAGTATTTGTGAGGAAACTTTGTGGTTGGTGATTGGGAACAGAAATGAAATTCTTGGTATGTAAGGCATGTATTCCTTGCCTTCGTGGCTCATGAATGGGGAAAGAAATGTGGTGGTTCTCTCTGGCTTCAACAGTGTCATCCTCCTGGTTCCATGCACATTAGGGTTTATAAACTTTTAAATGAGCTCGCCCAACCATGTTGTGGTTGATAACTAGATAAATAAATGAAGTGGTTGTCTCTTTTCTGAAAAATCCCATCCCCCCACTTGCCAATACTTTGGGATTTTTGAGAAAAGAGACAACCACCACATTTCTTTACCCAGTTATTAGCCACAAGGATCGTTGTTGGGCGAGGTCAGTTTAGAGGGTTATAAACCCCAATGTTTTTTGGAACCAAGACAATGGAATTATTGAAGCCAGAGAGAACCACCTCATTTGTTTCCCCAGTCATGAACCACGAGAGTAGGGAATAGTGCCATACATACCAAGGTTTTCATTTCTATTTCCAATCACCAGCCACAAAGTTTGAAGACATATACCATACCAACCACTGATTTTTCATTCAAGGATGAGGATGATGGCTTTTTGGCAATTCCCAATGATTAGCCACAAAGTTTCAACAAAGATAACATACCGACGGCTAATTTTTCATTCAATGATGAGGATGATGACTTTTTGGCATTATTATCCCTTCATCAAGATATGTAAGTGTTATTGAGTTCATAACCATTGTCAATAAATTTGTTGTTTGCCCCGAAACAAGGCTCACCTCAATATATCTGCAATTCTTATATGTTTTGAGAAGTTCAAAAGATTCTCTTCATACATATGATATATTATTTTGAATCAAAAGTTGTTACAATTTTTTATTGAGAAGAAATTTGGCAGCCATCCACATTATATATAGTATTATGTATAAACCATGTGCGAGATTTTAACTCTCCTGCAAGATTTTATGCTCGATAGATATATTTTATACATTATTACACATAATATGTTGTTGCAAGTTACCAAAGTACTCAAGTTTTCAACAAATTATATATTTCTACACAAATTCAAATTTGTTGAATGTTGGAACCAAGAAAGAGAATGCCTCATTACAATGTAATGTAGTCCATGTATTGTGAAATCAATGCATAGATACGTTTTTATATAAGTAACTTAATTGATTTTATATAGAGATTTATTTAAAGTTATAATATGTTTTTGTTTTAAATTTTTAGTAATAAGTTGAGAATGTGACTTTTTAATAAGATGTAAAAGGGCATGTTCCTAGACTTGAGGGTAAACGTTAAATAATGAAATTTGAGTGGCCATTATTATATCGAATGAGTAAGATAGACCATAAATCTATAAAGATTACCCTCAAAGGCTTAGATTCTTTCCATATTATTGAATATTAATTTGCTTGACATGTTCAGAAAAGAGAAAAGCTGAGAGTAGGAATTGATCCATGGGTGGGATGGAATGATGGATATGTCCTTCCTTGGGAGATAAGTGATTTTGTGAAAAACCAAAGTATCTATCTATTTTGGAAGCTACAAGTGAATTCTTCTCTATGTTGTATATTTCTATAGTTGTAAAATATGGGGTCTATATATGTATGGGTCCAAATCTTAGTAATGCATACTACACCTCTGATGAAAGCAAGGGAATAATTTGAGTTAAATAAACAAAAGAACGAGAAAATGGAAAATAACATAGAGCAGTAATTTGATTCAAATAAACAAAATAAGGATAGTATTGCCAAAAACAAATCATGGTAATTTTATTAAGTAAAAAAATAAGAGTTGTTTCAACTTTAATGTTAAAAACATCCGACGATAGATTAATAAAAAATCACCACGGCATTATCTTGATAAAGATGAGTACTACATATTTAGACAGTTTCTAGTATATTAAGAAGAGGTATGATGGAATCTATACAAATGAATGATTTTGCAAAGCGAAGAGAGGGTTGTAAAACTCAATAAAGTAAAAAAACTAAAAAGAGAGAATTAGAGATTATGTATCCAGTGAAACTCATTGAATTGAAAAAGCTACAAAGCATTGCGTAAAATAGAAGCTATTAAACTATTTTAGATCTGTCTTAACTTTAGATCTACAAATGAATGATTTTGCAAAGCAAAGAGAGGGTTGTAAAACTCAATAAGTTAAAAAAATCTAAAAAAAGATAATTAGAGACTATGCATGCAATAAAACCCATTGAATTGAAAAATCTACAAAGCATTGCGTAAAATAGAAGCTATTAAACCATTTTAGATCTGTCTTTAACTCTAGATCTACAAAGGGATAAAATCTCTTTCCAAATAGAAGCTATTAAACCATTTTATATTTGACTTAACTCTGGATCTACCAAATATCTTTCCATTGATCCCTCTCTTTGGATATACCAAGAGATGAGAGGGATCAAATGTCTTTCCATTGATTGCGATCAAATCTCTTTCCATTGATCTTTCTCTGCATTTGGTAGATTCAGAGTTAAGACGGATCTAATTTGGTTTAATTTCACCATTTAAATAGGATATATTCCACATGAATACCATGGGTGAATACCGTAGGTTCTCATACCATGGGTGAATACCATGAATCTATTTTTACTTTTACATAAGTTTTTGTATTTTTTTTATCGACTAAAAATGTCTTTAGATATGGTTATTTTTATTTTTGGGGCACATTCTAGAACATGTCTACCATAATTAAATTTAGATATGGTTACCCAATCATTATTTTAATTTATATGGTGAAATGAATCTTAATTTATAAGTACTATTTATAGGTTATATATATTTTAAAATGTGATGTGTATACTATGATTTTCTTTTTATCTAAAAAATTATTTGTAATTTTATAATAAAAATAAAAATACAATATAACAAATTTAAATTTTATTATTTTTATTACTTTCCACTTTTTATTATTAATTGGGCTAATATTTTACCCTCATTTAGAGACACTACAACATCTCCCTCATACTAGGTTGCATATTACTTTTACCTTTTTTATTGCGCCTTAGAAAGGCGTTCTACAACCCAGTATTGGGGTAGATCTCACATAAAAATGCAAACATGTAAATGTAAACTTAATGTTTAACATTTAACAATAGTATTACCAAAAACTAATCGGAGTAATTTTATTATGTAAAAAAATAAGAGTGGTTTCAACTTTAATGTTAAAAACATTCGGCGATAGATTAATAAAAAATCACCACGGCATTATCTTGATAAGGATGAGTACTACATATTTAGACAGTTTCTAGTATATTAAGAAGAGGTTCGATGGAATCTATACAAATGAATGATTTTGCAAAGCAAAGAGAGGGTTGTAAAACTCAATAAAATAAAATAAAAAACTAAAAAGGGAGAATTAGAGATCGAGTGAAACTCATTGAATTGAAAAAGCTACAAAGCATTGCGTAAAATAGAAGCTATTAAACCATTTTAGATCTGTCTTAACTCTAGATCTGCAAATGAATGATTTTGCAAAGCGAAGAGAGGGTTGTAAAACTCAATAAATTGAAAAAACTAAAAAGAGAGAATTAGAGACTATGCATGCGTAAAACCCATTGAATTGAAAAATCTACGAAGCATTGCTTAAAATAGAAGCTATTAAACCATTTTAGATCTCTCTTTAACTCTAGATCTACCAAGAGCTGAGAGGGATAAAGTATCTTTCCAAATAGAAGCTATTAAACCATTTTATATTTGACATAACTCTGCATCTACCAAATATCTTTCCATCGATCTCTCCATCAAATCTCTTTCTATTGATCCCTCTCTTTGGATATAACAAGAGATGAGAGGGATCAAATGTCTTTCAATTGATCGCGATCAAATCTCTTTCCATTGATCTCTCTCTGCGTTTGGTAGATTCAGAGTTAAGATGGATCTAATTTGGTTTAATTTCACCATTTAAATAGGATATATTCTACATGAATACCATGGGTGAATACCATAGGTTCTCATACCATGGGTGAATACCATGAATCTATTTTTATTTTTACATAAGTTTTTGTATTTTTTTTTATCGACTAAAAATGTCTTTACATATGGTTATTTTTATTTTTGGGGCACATTCTAGAACATGTCTACCATAATTAAATTTAGATATGGTTACCCAATCATTATTTTAATTTATATGGTAAAATGGATCTTAATTTATAAGTACTATTTATAGGTTATATATATTTTTAAATGTGATGTCTATACTATGATTTTCTTTTATCTAAAAAATTATTCGTAATTTTATTAATAAAATAAAATTACAATATAACAAATTAAATTTTTATTATTTTTATTACTTTCCACTTTTTATTATTAATTGGGCTAATATTTTACCCTCATTTAGAGACACTACAACATCTCCCTCATACTAGGTTGCATATTACTTTTACCTTTTTTATTGCGCCTTAGAAAGGCATTCTACAACCCAGTATTGGGGTAGATCTCACATAAAAATGCAAACACGTAAATGTAAACTTAATGTTTAACATTTAATATTTTTAATCTAATGTCGGTATAACTATTATTATGTATAAACACAATATAAATTTAAAATATAAAGAGGTTCTAAACAATCAAAATACCTCCTTTTAAATTTATTCCATAAACCTCTTTATATTTATATTTTTGGGGCTAATTAGGACATTACATTAGAACATCTCTACCATATTGGGTTGGACAGCTTTTGGCATAATTAAATTTAAATATGGTTACGTAATGATTATTTTAATTTATATGGTAAAATGAATCTTAATTTATAACTACTATTTATATGTTATATATATTTTTAATTGTGATAGGTATACTATGATTCTCCTTTATCTAAAAAATTATTGGTATTTTTATTAATAAAAATTAAATTACATTATAAAAAATTAAAGTTTTATTATTTTTATTACTTTTTAACTTCTTATTATTAATTGACCCATATTTTACCCATCATTTAGAGACACTACAACATCCCTCATAGTTAGGTTGTATATTAACTTTACATTTTTTATTAGCACTCGAAACGCCCTCAACAAACACAATTACGGGGGTAGATCTCAGATAAAAATGTAACATGTAAATGTAAACGTAATGTTTAACATTTAACATTTTTAATCTAATGTCATCTTATTTAAAAATCAATTTAATTATTAGTATGTATAAACACAATATAAATTTAAAATATAAAGAGGTTTACTAACACTCAAAGGTCTATGGTAAATAAAAAAATTATAAATAAACTAGAGGTACCGTAAATAAACAAAACCTCTTTTTATATTTATTCAATAAAACTATTTAAATTTAAAGAAAACTCAAAAAAAAGTTTTATATAGGAGAAGCATATGGGCCAAATACCACGGGACAAATAATTATTAATACCTTCGGACAAATACCAAATTTATAAAAGGGGTATGGTAAATAAATAAGTATAAAAGAGGTATGAATAATAAAAATATATAAAAAATAAATAAACGAGAGGTATGGTAAAAAAATAAACCTTTTTTATTATATTTAACTTCCATGAACCCTCTTTTATAAAATACCTACTACTAAAAAATAGGTTTATTTAGTGATGCCTATGGGCAAATACAAATGCCAAAATATTATTAATACCATACATAAAAACTTATTCACCATAATATTAATAGTACTATTAAAATTATTAATATAATATTCATATTAATATATTACACGATTAATATTATTAAATTTATACTTTGGTATTAATTACAATATTAAATTTTCTATATTATAATATATATTAATACATCATGATATATATTAACTCTAGATATATATGGGAGGGAAGAACAAAGAAATAGAGTGATAGAGGTGGATAGATAGGGGGAGTGACAAGGGAGAGATGAAGGTAAACTTAAGGATAGGGGAGAGGAGGAATGAAGAGAGAGCAAGGGAGATGAGTGAGAGATGTAGAGAAGGGAAAGAGAGGGAGAGGGAGACACAAAGATGGAGTGAGAAAGAGAGAACGAAAGGAGGAGGGAGATAGTGAGAGGATTGGAGGCTAGAGAGAGAGAGAGAGATTGGGAAAGAGAGAGGAATTGCAAGAGAGGAGGAGAGAGGGAGGGAAGAAGAAAGACACAGAATGTGAGAAATGGGGAGAGAAGAAGTGAGAAGGGAGAGATGGAGAGAGATGTTAAGCGGTGAGATAATGAGAAAAAGAAAGAGAGATAGCAAGAAGGGGGGGAGAGAATGAGAGAGGGAGGGATATATTAACATAGTTGAAGAGAGAGAGAGAGAGAGAGAGAGAGAGAGAGAGAGAGAGTGATGGGGGAAGAGAGAATATTGGAGGGAAAAGAGAGAAAGTGATTGGGGAAGAGAGAGGGAGGTAGGAGAGAAATTGAGAGAGAGGAAGTATGAGAGAGCAGACTTGAGAGAGAGGAGGAGAAAGGGAGGGAAGAGGAAATACATAGAGAGTTAGAAGTGGAGAGAGAGAGGGAGTGACAAGGGAGATATGGAGAGAGAGTGTGTATGTTTCACGGTGAGATAACGAGACAAAGAAGAAGAGATGGAGAGAATGGGGGAGAGAAGGAGAGATGAGAGAGGGAAGGATATAATAACAGAGATGGAAATTCTTATAAATTGTATAACCCTCTTAGTAACAAGCTTTTTGTCTCAAGAGAGGTAATTTTTTATGAAGGGGGAGTTTATGGTCATAAAAAAGGCCATGTTGAGAAGACAAGATATTTTTTGAATGATGATATTATTGTTGATATTGATCATGAGAAGCCAACTAATGTTTTTGTAACTAGTGTGTTAACTCCACCAAGCAGCCCTTAATCAATTTCTTCAATATCAATTTGAAGTCCAACTTCTTCTCCATGTTCTATAAGATAGGTAAGAAGATTGAGTGATATTTATTAGAGGAGTTCAAATCAAGCACATGAAGAAAGCCCAATAGGTGAGATAGTCAGTTTCACTTTATTAGCCAAGGCTGATTTTGAACCGTCATGTTTTGATGATGCATTACTAATGAGGTTTGGGTGCAAGCCATGCAAGAAGAGATGGATTCCATTCATAGGAATCACACTCGGGAGTTGATAGAGCTTCCACATGACAAAAAAAAGATTGGCACCAAATGGGTCTACAAGACTAAATTTAATAGTGATGGGAGTGTTGAAAGATAGAAGGCAAGATTAGTTGTTAAAGGATTCACACAGAAGTATGGAATTCATTATGAAGAGACATTTTCACCAGAAGCAATACAAGAGACCATTACAATGCTTATTTCATTAGCTGCTTAGAAAAACTAGAGAATACATCATATAGATGTGAAAAGTTCCTTCTTGAATGGGTACTTAGAAGATGAATTATGTGGAGAAGCCATAAGGTTTTGAAGTGGAAGGAAAGGAGAATAATGTCTACAAGTTGAGGAAAGATTTGTATGGTCTCAAGAAAGCACCAAGAGCGTGGTATGCTAGGATTGATGGATACTTTAAGGAAAATAGATTCCCTAGAAGTAAGAGTGATCCTACCCTTTACTACACACAAGAAGGTATTAATATTCTAATCATAAGTTTGTATGTTGATGATCTATTGTATATGGGTAGTAGTTCTAAGATGAATGATATTCAAAGTTGTTATGATGAATGATTTTGAGATGAAAGATCTAGGCATCATGAAATATTTTCTAGGAATCGAGGTTTATCAAAGTAAGGATGAGATTTTCATTTGTCAGACAGGGTATGTATAGGATATGCTATTGAAATTTGATATTATTGATTGTAATCTATCCCCTACTCCAAGTTCTCATGGAGTTGTGTTATGTAGAGATGATAGTGTTGATTTAGTTGATGAGACAACTTACAAAAGTATTGTGGGGAGCATGATATTTCTAACCAACACAAGACCTAATATTACACATTCAATTTCACTTGCTTCAAGTTGTGTTACAAATCTATCTAAAATACATATGAAGGAACCCAAGAGGATTTAAGGTATGTGAAGGGAACTCTAAAATTTGATATTCATTACTACTCTTTTGAAAATTTCAATCATGTTGGATTTAGTGATTCAAATTGGGGTGGTAGAATTCACGATGGTAAGTCCGCGTCTGGAAATTGTTTCTCTTTTGGTTCTGGCTTGAATACCTAGAGCTCCAAAAAGCAAAGCATTGTTTCCCTCTCATACACAGAATTAGAGTATGTTGTGATTACCTCAACAGGTACACAAGCCCCTTGGCACATCAAATTTTGGAAGAAAATGGAAAAAAGAAAATTCAACCTACATTGATGTATTGTGATAATGTAAGTGCCATCAAGTTAGCAAGGAATTGGGTTCATCATAGCAGGACAAAGAATTTTGACATGAAATATCACTTCATTTGGGACTTGGTGCAAAAGAAGGATATTGAGTTGAAGCACATAAATACTTAGGATCAAATAGCAGATATCTTCACCAAAACAGTTGCAAAATAAAAATTTTTGTCACTACAAGATAAGATAGTAGACCCTAATTAAGCTTTAGCAGGGAGTGTTCGGGATAATGCCCAATCATGTCATGTAATTTCTCACAAATAAGTCCACATATTTTGTGTTCTCTATACAAAATTAGGGCAACAAATTATTAGGGTGGTCAGTGCTCAAAATAAGATTTTAGAATATTATTAGTGTCATTAGATTTGATAGTCAGTTGATTGATAATAATATTAGTAATAAGTTTACTATATAACGATGTAGTTAACAGTTTGATTTAATATGAGATTTACAGGAGGTTTGAGCTCACATAGTGAGTGTGTTTTATTTGTTCATTGTTTTCGTTATATGTTTTTTTTCTTCATAGTTATCTTGGCTTATCAACTAGCTTAAAGAAGCCATTTCATATTCTACATATAGCCTATATTGAACTGAATTCTTCCTTCAGAGAGGAAACGACTTAGATTATGGTGAGAGTTTCTTTAAGAGGGCCAAAATATGGCTAAGAAGTAGCCTCACATAATTATCCCTTGACTATAATCGTCAGAAGACTCTTTTTTATCAACTAAAATCACCATATAGAGAGGTTAAACAATGAAGACTCGCAACCTTTAGAAACTCAGCCTCCTTCTTGAAATAAGCGTGACTGATCTTGTCCTCAGAAATATGCAAAAAAAATGATGATCTAATTAATGATCCTGGAAAAATCTGAGTGTTATATATGTACCCTTAGTTTAACTAAAAACTATACGTTTACCCCTTATCCTGGCAAAACATATAAATCCCCTCATTAACCCTAAATAATCACAAATCACTTATGATTAAAGAATTGGTCCCCCCCTAAAGCCTCCATACATTTCATCTGTTATATTCCCTCGCCTGACCACTGTCCAATCATTTGCACCCAAATCTTATGGTCCACAGCTATATGGGGCTCACCCGATGCCCAACCTTTACCAAAAGAGTTAAACCTCGCTATTAAGATCTGCCCAATCATTTTCAAACCTATAATTAAACATTAAATAAACCCATACTAGCAATATTTAAAGCACTTAGCCCCTCCCTAAACCCAAGCTTTATAACATGCACGTTTCCCTTTCCCGATTGTCATCCGATCAACATCCGCTTCATCCAACACTCCACAGCCATATCTGCTGGGCCCGATCACCGATACTTACCCGCCTGATAAAGTGGTTTTCCCCAACCCCCCAACATGCTTCCAATCTAGATTGCACAATTTATGGAGGGAGGGATGGTTCCCCTACAAAATTACATAATTTCTTGAGGGAGTTCCTCATTCGGCAATTGGAACAAATCCGGGGAAGAAACTTGTGAGGGGAATGCAACAAGCTATCATGCACAGGTTGTCATATTGCTAGAAAACCATTGAAGCTTATGTATGTCAGAGTGCAAGAGACGCCATTGAGGATTGTTGGTAGGGAGGCTCCAAAACGAAGCTAAGGAAAAATTTTGGAGGTTGGTTGTAGCTGCTACAACACTTGGCAACACACTAGTAGAACTCCACCTCTCTGAATGGACCTTGTTCATGAAAATCAAGTCTAATGCCTATCAAAATATTGTTTAGTTCTTTGTTTGTCTCGGTTTCAACACTTGCTTGTATATGAGATGTAGCATCTGCCAAACTCTTGTTCGATTGACACACATTCCAAGACAAGTCAAGATTTTTTTTTTATTTGTGATGAGGGGTATATTAGTGCACAAGTAGTATAGTCATTAGAGTCTTAGTTTCATCTTTAGTGTTGCTCTGCTACTAGCAGACCAAAATATGTTGGCATTATGTTTCTGGTATGGTTATATGTTACATATGTTGTACTTGATGGCAACACCCATGGCATGGCTCTCAATAT
>APFE031441504.1:959-15661 GCA_000404065.3 Pinus taeda
ACCATTTCTGGCAAGTACCTCTTTATTTTTGACAAGCTTGAGGAGGATCACATTTGCTTGATTATAAGCTCATCCTTCAGATGAGTCCAACTTAGTTTAAAATTTGAACCCTAAGAAGGAGTGGTCCGTTCCTGTTTGAAATTGAACATGTCCTTTACTGTTAAATTTTAACGAGTCTAGTATAGGAGAAACTCAGTGTTTTTAAATTTTAGGGAGTCAGAAGAAAAACTTAAGAAAACTCCATGGTTGTCCTTTTTCATAAATTTGTGTCTCCCAAGCTCAAAAAAGTATAAAATAATACTTGAGAGAACTGCTTGATCATTACGATCAAGGAGTACTTTTCATAATTAGTGCCTTTAATCTGAAAAAGTAAAAAAGCGATAAAAAACACGTCGTTTTATTACCAATATAGAACTTGAAACGACAAAAGTCCGGCAATCTTTTCATGTTTATACAGTCAGAAAAGAGCTGTAAGTGGACCGTCCTTTTAATTCCGTTTTAACGAGTTTAAAAAGAAAAACTCGACATCTGTTCTTATTTTATGAGTCAGAAAAGAGCTTAAAGAGGACTTCTATGTTTTGTTTTTTTGTAAATTTTGAAAGAGTCCGAAAAAGTGAAAAAGTATGCTCTTCGTTGAAAATGATCAATTCTCCCTGAAAATCCAGTATTCTGCACAAAAACTCAAAGCATTAGTCACACCTGTTTAAAAATTAATAAAAATGCATAAAAAGTGACCTTTTTAAAGTGAAAAATAAACAAATTAAAATTCATTTGTTCAAAAAAGCTTATAAAAAGGGCTTTTGTAAATTCATTTTTACCGTTTGACTTCAGAGTGAAAAGTAAGAGCTTTTGGTAAGAAACTTCCTGTGAAGATTGCGGAAAATTCGACCGTTGGAATCGAGAACCGTCTGCTCCAGGTAATCCACATCATCCCTATCTTGCATTTCAATCGTTTAATTTTCATTTTAAGGCTTTAAAATTGATTTTTTAAGGAAAATTTTGGTTAAAAAATCGCTCGCGGGGGGTTCGCAAGCGTAGCATGTGGCCCCTGCGGACCCCGACTTTTTCGTATACAGGAAAAAGTCGGGGTCCCGCACCTGTTCTTAAGGAAGAGTGCGAACCTACGCACTGTCCCTAACTAGCGGGTGCGAACCCCGGGAAATACAATTTAAAACCCTAATTTTTTCCATTTCCGCCCAAAAATTTTGAAATTACAATGTTCTAATCCGCATTTTTTTGCAATGTAGATATACAAAATGCTCGTTTGGTGGGAACAAGAGTATGAAGATGTGGGTCTAGTCGCATTAATTCATCCACCTTCAATACAGGCATTAAAAACATGCAGACTATTTAAATTCTGGGCCATACCTGGCATGAGGGCTCAGGCAGACTTTTTGCAATGGCTGGTAGACAGGTGGAGCACACATGACCAATGTTTCATAATTGGTGGCCACTGGCTCGAAATCGAGCCAGAGGACATTTATTTCCTGACTGGTTTGCCCAAGAGAGATGAAGGATTATGTCTATTCGGGACTAGGTCAGGTGGCCAGTCTGTCGTTAGTCTCCGACTGGAGTTTTGTAATGTCCAAACTGCGGACAAACAGATAGATATTAAGACTATCTCCCGTCCTGAACTTAAAGTGATCGCATTTACTGTCACCAGACTATGCGGGAGTGCAGCATTGCATCTAGCTACCAGATCCCAAATGCGAATGGCAGTAGACTTCTTCCGAGGCACCATCTTGAACTGGTGTGATGCTGTGTTGGTGAATGTGAAAGGCCAACTGACTAGGGCAAAGAACGAACAACTAAAGAACTTTGGATATGGTTTCTTAGTTGTGAGCTTTGGCCTAGAGAGGGTCCCTATGTTGGTCCCACAACATCTTTCCGTTGAGGCTGGACTTCCCCGAGATCCTAGGATTATGCGCTGGGTTGCAGTGATGGCCCGTCATCCTAAGGAGGGTACAAAGGTTGTTTGATTTCCACTTGAGTATTTTCGTTGGTTAGGGAACCAACTTTTCATGATTCAGGACTTTCCATCTGTTAGGATGGATTATCGTGGTGATCCAGACATGGCTCTTCCACCAGGAGAGCAATGGGATGATTAAGGTAAAATCACTTTCAACATTTTCTAATTTTTTTATTTTTTATTTTTATTTATTTATTTAATTTTAATTTAATTTAATTTAATTTAATTTTAATTTTTTTTAAATTGTCCAAAACTGATAGTAAAAAGTTTTAAATGCAGATGTGGGTCCACAATGACCAGCCTCTCTCCCGCCCTATGAGAGAAGACACCCTGCTGCCATGGCACCGGCCCCACAGGACCAATTAACAAAGACCTTGACCGAATTGGAGCATCATCTAGAGCGTTTGATAGTAGATATCCCAGAGACTAGTATAAATGATATTCCTCTTAGGTTACAGCGCTATGTGATTGGGGTCCCAAGACCTTTTAGGAGGTTCCTTTGTAGGGCGGCCCAAGCAGTGGTTTCTTATCGTTATCATCATCAGGGATAGGATGATCGCCTTTGTAGACTCATATGACATTTTATATCTTTTTGTGCTATCATTTTTGCCGATCATAAGGTGTTTTTTAACCTATGATCAAAGACGATGTATAGTTTGACACAATTCTATGCTATGATATATCACTATTACTAGCTATCTTGTATAACATGTTTTATGGAATATTTTTAAATTTACTGTCTTGATTATTGCAAATGTCTACTTAACATTCGAGAAGCAACTGCATCTGCTAATGTATTTAAATATCTTGGAATATGTTGATATTCAATGTAGTCAAATTCACGTTCCAAGAGACGAACTCTCAAAAATAATCTTAATAACACTGGATTTCTAATGGCATAAACCTTATTAAGCTGTAATACAACGAGTTGAGAATCTAACCTTATAATCAAACTCCGAATCCCAAATGAGATGGATTCAGATAATAACTCAATCACTGCACTATACTCTGTAATGTTATTTGTTGTTTGATCGAGGCTTACCCCATGCATAGATACTAACTCGTCAGAGGGTGAATAGATAACCCAAGCTACGGAAGAAATGTTCCATGTTGTTGGACACCTAATCCTCAATGGGTTAGTGTGGAAGCCGAATGGAAAAAAGCAGTCCAAGGGACCTTGGGATGTGAAACCCAACGGTCACCACATGTACTATAAATGTATATCAATTGTTAATAAGAATTGTACTCACATGCTTTATCTTTCCTATCTTTCTCGCTCCCCATGTCTGTTTAACATGGTATCAGAGCGGGCGATATCCTGCCCTGCTGATATTTGAACCATTTGTTTTATGGTTTCTTCCATTACTTATGAATATTTTCTCTGCTAGAATTTAGCTGCCACCTCTTGCATATACCTGAGCTTCTCCTCCATATTCCTTTATCTGCGTTCTGTCTGCCTGACCAGCACTGCCTCATAACGCATCTATTTATCCAGACAGAAGCATTGAACGTTAAATTTCTTTGTGAATAAGCGCTGTCATGTCTGTCATACATTAATTTTTGAATAACGTTTGGTATGCGCTGGTAAAGCTGCTCATAACATGTGCTATGCTGTACAAGCGTTTTTAGCACTGTCCAGTCTTCGGTTCATGCTATGCCCATCCAGTTTTTGGATTTGCGTTAGTGGTTTTTGAATATTAAATTTGTTGTTTTAAATATTGAATGTGCACTGTCCAGTGGTATCAGAGCGCCTAATTTTTCTCAACTGCTCAAACAACTCTAGTGTGTACACATTATCATCATCTGCGAAATATACAATGCCGTCAAGCTGATGTTGCTCTATGTGGGCAAGAGCAGTGTTCCGTTGATGAATGCCACGATCTTTAATATCAGTGACATTCTTCTCACAAACAAGGTGCCTATACATTACCCCTATTTTCCTCAACAATTCTTCTGTTTCCATGGTCTGAGCGGTCATCTCAACAACAATCCAAAGAAGAGGTGGTGGAACAAGCCTTAGAGTATGAGCCAAACGATTCAAGTAAAAAACCTGAAAGGCACGGTTATATGTTGGAGTCACAACAATAAGAAGTTTGCGAGGCACAAAATCTAAGATCTTAACCGGAGATAACCCAACCAAGGGATCCATCTTCTCACCACGAACACCTAATACTTCAGCTTCTTTCTCTTGCTGATCCTTTAATCCCAAATTCTTTGTTCTCTCCACCCTTATAGTTTCAATCGTCCTTCCTCTATTTCCAACTTGACTGAAATCTTTCTTAGCATTTGTCGGTATCGATTTTAGCTCAATTGCAAACCCTTGTGGTTTAGAGGTAAGATTTGTTTAAAAATTCTCCATGCTAAAGGGGGTGAATCCGATCAGAAATCCAAGAACAAAACAAAGCAGAAAATGAAGCAATGGTCTCTTCCAAACCTGCAGTTTTGTCTTAGATCTCTCTGATGAGCGCAAAGCTTTTGATGGGTAAACTGCAATTAAAAAGGCATGAACTGATGACATCACAACAAAAATAGGCAGAATGTTGTTTGAAGAGATAATAGAAGACGCTTGTGGTGCAGCTGAAGATGAAAGCACTAATAGAGGCACTCAAGATACAAAAATAGATAGAGATTCCTGTTCAGATGGAAAAAAAATATGCACCTCCTGTGGAAGGAGATCGATCTTCAGATAATGGAAAACTGGAATGATGTGAATTGTTCTTCCAAATTTAATTGTTGAACTCGGTATTCTAAAATGTGGATTATTGTGCAGGGAGTTGAAGCATGCACGAAGTCCTTTTCTTCCGGAAGTCAAGTTTCCAGATAATTAGAGGGAGTTGTCTATCTCTCAAGTTCCTTTTGGTAGATGTTACAACAATCATTCTTTGAAGTACAACTCAGTATTGTAACTGGGTACTTCCATCTTTGTAATTTATACTCACAGATATATGAAGTGCATTATGATGAAATAATGTATTTCATTTCAGAATATACAATGGAAATTTCAGATTGAGATCGACGTTGCATTATGAGTACTTGGAATGCTTCATTCGTTACCATTGTACAGGCAGGGATCACGAATAGTAGTTGTTGGGCTATAAATTGATTTGAGGGCGAGCATTGAACTGTGGTACAAGTCGGAAAAGCTTCGTAGTCTTTTCACTTGTTGAGGGTTAAATTCAAACCTGTTCTGCCATGCTACGTTGTGTCATTGGTGAGCAAACAGCCAAGCTTGTGTGATTCACTAATACAGTGAAGCTTTAATTGAATTGGCAGGAGGAGACTATGTTTTGAAAATGTGAATTAAAAGATAGTGTCTTAAATGTGTTTGTATGGAGAGGCATTATTATAAGTAAAAACAATGTCTGGAAGCCTTTAATTGATGTTACAGGAAAATATTTGAAGTTTTCTTGATTCGGTTATTCATGGCCTGAAAGGTGTTATTATTTGAAACATTATTGATATTCATTGCTGCAGCAGGTTCCAGGTTCTTATTTTGTAGTGTAAACTCTTATTTGTAAGTTCAAGAGATACTGGAAAAGTTGGTTTCAGAGACATTTGCAGATCAGTCATAGTTTACTATTGTGGACGAATTTCCGGGAACAAACTTATCCTTATTATTGTGCAAACTCACGATTGTTCCAGGTTCCTTTATCAATACAACACTTCTTTGTCTTGCTTCCTTGATTCATTTGCTGCACATTTATAAAGGATATTGCTGAGTATTGTGAGGGATATTACTTTTCTGCATTGAGTAATAGTTGTGATCAATTTTAAGGTGTAAATCTGACGCTGAAGCAAAAATGGCTAGAATCACTGAAATATCAGAGTTCTTGAAAACTCTGATACATTCCTCTAATCATGATACATTAAAAGTCAGCAAAGTTTCTCTCACAGACATTTAAACATGTCTACAAAATGCACAGGAAAAGATTGATTTTTTGCAACTTGAATCACATCTACAGCAAGAAGAGCTACATCAAAATAGACATCATTCTGAACCTATTTTTGTTCAGAACATTGAGACAACCACCCTTTATATACCAACATTTCAGAGAGCACATTCAACCTAGTGCTGCCATGCATTTTTGCACATTTTGTATTACAACTTTCTTCTTGGACTCATACATAACCCTTTGGATTAAGGGGGGAATGTTGGACACCTAATCCTCAAGCACCACATGTACTATAAATGTATATCAATTGTTAATAAAAATTGTACTCACATGCTTTATCTTTCCTATCTTTCTCGCTCCCCATGTCTGTTTAACACATGTACTACGACAACCACCATCAGCGAAACCAATGTATGTTTGAGAAGACGTTGACATCTGCAATATCAAGAGTATAATCAAGATAAGCAAGAATAATGATAAAAACACTCTCTATACTAAACACACTTTCTAATCTAAAACACACTAGCTAGAAAGAAACTATTCTAACAAAAATCTCCACACCAAACTTTAAGCATAATATCTTTTCAGATAAAGCCCATTCCTGGGTCTACCTAAAGAGACACCGTCAAAATCTACTAATTCATAAGCCCCTTTTTCCAGCTTTCACTTAACAACAAAAGGACCATACCACATGGGTACGAATTTTCCAGCCCCTAGTTTATTGTTTGCTTGATCGTATAGTAAAACTAGGTCTCCTTTCGAAAAATTACGAGGTGTAACATTTTGATCGTACTGAGCTTTTATCCGTTTTGCATGAGTCTCGATTGCTAATGCACTAAGTACAACAAACGTTTTTCCTCTTCGGAAGTGGCTAGAAGTAATTCTATGGCTATTTGCAATGACGGAATTTCACATTCAATGGGTAGCACTGCTTCCAACCTGTAAACTAGTTGAAAAGGAGTGAAACCAGTTGATGTTTTGACTGAAGTTCGGTATGCCTAAAGCGCTGAAAATAACATGTTATGCCAATTCGACCGATGAATACCAATGATTCGTTGGATCATAGTGACTAGAAATTTATTGATTGCTTCAACCAGACCATTAGCTTGTGGGTAATATGGAGTAGAGCTATCGTGACGCAGGCCAAGTTGATTTGTTAGTTCAGTCATCATGATGTTTCAAAAATGACTTCCATGATCGGTAATAATCGCTTGAGGAACACCGAATCTAGTAATTATATGATTGAAAATGAAAATTGCAGCAGTTTTGCCATTTGCTAAAAATGTAGGCATCGCCTCGGCCCACTTGGTAAAATAATCTACCACAAGGATGATATACGCATGCCCCCCGGCTGAGTGAGGGTTACATGTAATAAAATCGATACCCCACTTTGCGAAAGGACCAACGAAAATTATAGGGTGGAGAGGTGCAGGTGGAGCACACATCTTTCGATAAAAAATTTGGCAAGTGTGGCATTTCCGGACTGCATTGATACAATCTTTAAATAAGGATGGCTAGAAATAACCAGCGCGCAATATCTTTTGGGTTGTGGCATACCCAGACATATGACCGCCACATGCTCCAGAGTGATAGTCATTCAGAACCTTTTCAGCTTCTTCATGAGTTAGACAACGACGAAAAACAAAATCCACTCCATGACGATAGAGTGTATCTCCAATAATATTGTACTGTTGGGATTGGAAACGTATTTTCCTTCGCTGAGATCGTGAGATTTCAGGCCGAAAAGATTGGGTTTGGAGATAGACAATTATATCTCCATAACATGGATCAAGAGTACTGATAAGAAACAAGGATTCATCTGAAATGGGTTCTTTCACCACAATTTCAGTATCAGTACGCGGGAAATCACACATCAGTTTCGCAAAAACCAAAGATTTCTTTGCCTTGGATTTTTCAAATTCCAAGTCAAATTCCTGTAGGATAACTATCCATTTGGAAAACTTTCCCCCTAGCAATTGTTTAGTCAAAATATACGTCATAGGGTTACAATTAGAAATTATTGTGGTTTTGCGTAATAATATGTAGTGACGAAATCTTTGGACAACTTGAACATCTGCCAAGGCCAATTTCTCCACATGTGAATATTTAAGCTCAGCCAGATTCAAAGTTCGACTAAGATAGTAAATCACATGTTCATTGTTGAATTCATCTTCCTAAACTAAAACCATTCCAATGGTGGAAGGAGAAGCGGCGAGGTACAAAAAGTAGCCCTGGTTGCAGTTGGGAGGATGCAATAACGGTGCATGGGTCAACACGTGTTTAAGTGCATCAAAAGATTTGTCAGCTATCTCATCCCAAAAGAATAGAGTATTTTGTTTCAACGACCTGGTAAAACCTTTCATTATCTCGGCGTATTTAGGAATGAATCGACGTAAAAAATTTGCTTTCCCTTGCAAACTTTGGAGTTGGCGAAGAGTCGAAGGTGGAGGTAATTTGACAATAGCTTCAACCTTTGAGGGATCGACATGAATGTCGGCTTATGAGACAACAAATCCTAGTAAATGACCCATTTCTATACAGAAAACACATTTGTGTGGATTCAACCTAATTCGATAATGCCTACATCTCATAAATATGGCTCATAAATGAGTGAGATGATCGGCTCTACGTAATGAATGAGAACGTAAATCATCTAGATAAGGCTTCACAACGTGCTGGGTTCGATCCTCAGCGGAGTCGCCAATTTGTTGGCCGGATAAATCGTTCTTGCGAACAAGACCGATCTCCCTAGTATCAACAGATATATAGCAACAAGCAAGACAAGCAAATCTACCTTTCTCTAAACATATTGCGATTCATTGATAAAAACTAAAGAGGTGTTTTAGACCCTACCTTAAGTCCAACGCTAGTTGGTGGTAGCCATGCTCCAACAGCTTCAAAAGAATTTCATTTTAAGAACCTGCAATCACAAACAAGCACACATCAAATAACACCTGCATAGCTAATATAACAAATCATGTTCATCATGGCGATCAATGAGTCCATGAAATAAACCATAAAACACAGTTTATTGAGAAAAATAAACTTGATTGTATTAAGTTTGAAATAGAAGAATTTCACAACCTTTGGTGCCTTGATGCTGTACAAGCTCTTCCCAGGGTCCAAACAAGAATCTCCTCTACTTTGACAAGCCTCACTCTCTTCCAAATGAGATCAAAAGGTATGAAATCTCTCCTCTCAAAAGCTCAATTAGGAAGACTAAGTTTCAGCAACATTTACCCTCAAAAATATTCAGCTTTCAACCTCCCTAGTAACCATCCCAATGCTTCATTTTATAGTGCAAAGGAAGGAGGTTACAGGTCCACCATTAAAAGGATAGAGTCCTCCTTCAAAGGGATAAGCTTCTCACATCAAGGGGTTAGCTATTTAAGGTATGGGATGCATGAACCCTCAAGGAGCGAACTTGGCACCTCAAGGTTCCCTCTAGAAGCTTCCAGAAATGACTCAAAGTGAGTTTTTAAGAATGTATTTGCGCCTTTTTAACTTTTACAGGGATTCACACCCATAACATAGATATAGAATAGTCAGGTGCGCAGGGGACATGACAAATAGGTGCAAAACCACCAGTAATGCTATGGGAAAGTGCGGAACTAGAGTTTTAGAGATTTTTAAGGTCTTTCTTTTATTTTCAAGCCTTGATATGAAAAACTGAGGTTTAAGACTTGCAAAGGAGGAAGGTATGAGTGGTGATAGACTCACATTGATTGCAAAATGTCAAAGTGACAATTTTTGTGCAACAGTAACGTTTCACTGATGGGACTAACAGGTTTACATGGATGTATTGTATGATTGGAACTTACACTTTTATATAATAAGAGGTAGCACATTTTCATGCATATGTTGTTATTGTAGTTGGACTGCTCGATTGCCTTAATGATATATGTTGTTTAAATTACGTATTTGTGTATGAACTAATTCACATGCAATTATATGAATCTTGTTATTAATGTTGTCACCGTCTGTGTCAACTGCTCTGCTGGACAATAGACATACCTTTCACATGAACCTTGTTGTAACAACCATTACACTTGCTCAGACTGATCCATGAGTGTTGTACATGTTATCTTACTTTGTATGTTGTGACTACCTCATCCGAGTGGATTGCTTCATCGGAAGTTGTGTATGTCCTTTTGTGTTGTGTGTTCCTAGCTGAGTTAGGACTGATCCCTTTCAACCTGGAACTCACCTTCACCCTTTTCTCTCCCTTTTGTGTTATAACCTCTCATACATCTTCCTTGACTCATTGCAATAGGCACACATCTTCCTTGACTCATTGCAATAGTCACACCCTTGCTACTGACAGAGTTATCCTACTTGACTTTGTGCAACATTGCGGTCAAGGCATTACCTTATGACCCACTGCTGGGACTCCTACACCAAACGGTCTGAGGTCTAATTGGGACTTCTTACCGGGGAGGTTCCCTTAACATTTTGCCGAGTCCAGCATCGTCAACAAAGTCAAAATATGATATGGAGTTTTTGCAATAGGTTTAGTGTCAGGTTTAAGATTGATATGAAATCGATATTCCTTTAGGAGGCATCCCAAGTAACTCTTCTGGAAACACATCCTTAAATTCATCAAGAATTATCTAGATCCATTGAGTCCTGTTTGTCATATAATGATGCAATCATGTATAACCGATACCTCTTTTCCCTACATTTCATCATTACAATGTCATAATATCATAGAATAATAGCATACAAATAAACCTTAGTCTTGTACATGTTTGGTTCGATCTCACTCTCTCTTATTAACTTACCTATATTCCTTTTCATCCCACAAGCCATTTCTACATGCCTAAAATCATGTTGTGCAATTGCTTCATGTTTAAATTTTTATAACACATTATGTGAAATAAAATATTTAGAAACTTTTAGATCTATTAAAAAAAACTTATACCATAAATATTACATGTCGTCTCGAGTACAATGAACAAGTTCTTAACCTAGCAATTGTTCACCATCACATATATCTGATGAGCCTTACCCAAATCCCTCACTGTGGCCTATTGTTGCACTAGGTTGGGCTTACATTGTCATTAAGGGAAATCCCTCTCATAATGTGGACCTCCACAAGTCCAACACCCACTCTGAGGAGCTTGGATCCCACTACGGGTTGAACTGGATGTTGACTTGGAACTATGTTGGTGTGAACCATACTATGATGTGAAGTGTTGATGGGGTGCAGCACAAAACTATAGTGTGGGACAATAATGTGGTGTTTGACATGACTATTGTGATATCAACCATGACTGTTGTGAGGCACGCTAAGATTATTATGTTGGAGGCAAATATGGTGGCATATGGTTCCCTGCCAACTGACTTTGATGACTGTAGTCTGGTCCCTTCTAATGGTTTTTGTGCTTTGAACTATTCTCACTAGGTACTCTTAACCAGATGGGTCTGGGCGACCTACTTGTTCCACTATTCAAAATATCCTCTTTAGCGATGATGGCTCACCAAAATTGCCTCATGTAAGGTACAAGGCATCAAAGTTCTCACCTTGGCTCGAATGTTGTAATTTAGTCCATAAACAAACTTATTTACCCTCAACTCTTATGTGTTAAGGCATGGAGTATATTTGAGTAGCTCCATGAATCAGGTTCCATACTCAGGTATAGATTGATTTCCCTATCATAAGGCATTAAACTAATTCAATTTCCTTTTGATGAAATCCTCTAACAAGTATTGTTCTTTGAATTTTTCCTCATACAATTCCCATGTTACTTTTGAAAACTCCATTCCTAGTTGTGGAAAGAGTGTTTTCCACCACAATAATGCACTTCTCTTTAATTGAAACACTCTCATCCTTACCTTTATATTTGATATGTAGTCCCTCAAAGAGAGCCATGTTCTCAAGCCAAGCTTCTTTTGCCTGTCCATTTATGGACCCCCAAAATTCTAGAAATTTTACTTTTTCCAACTTCTAATGTGTGTTGTTTCTTGTTGGATTTTGGGCCCCTTCAATCATCGCAATGGGCCCTCCTTGTGATCCGGATTTAAACAGGAACGCAATAGATTACAGAGATAACCGTAAATACAGAGATGCAATAACCATAAATAAAGAGATGCAGTGGAAATAATTCTTCATTTCATTAATGGAAAATACCGAAATATGCTTACAACCAGAATTGGAAATAAACCAGCTAGGACGATGGTAGCTTATCTCTGAGAAGAGATGTGCGGTTACATGTCTCTGAACTGTTCCGAACTTGTGTTACAATGAGGCTCGAAGGCCTATTTATTATTGAGAAACAATCGAAAACCCTTCACATTCCAAATCCGACCCTTAGAATATGAAATGCCAAATTGTGGGCCCCGTTTTGGGTAAATTGGTACATCAATTTCCTGGGGTCGTAACTTTGCAATACGATCTCCGTTTGACGCGTATGATAGCTCGTTAGAAAGATCTATCCGAGATCTATCTTGAGCCTTCTACACCTGCTAATGAAAGCCTTCCAAGAAGCAATATTATTCTAACTCAAATATCTGTGTGAGGCGTTCTTCCATTATATCCCTATATGTCATCTCTGTGATTGTAGCAATCCTCAAACTGGGCACTATGTACTCCATTGACATCACCGCTTCTTGTCCATAAATGAGTCAAAATGGTTTATGTCTGGTTAAAATCTTATAAGTAGTTCTATATGCCCAAATAGTAGTTGGTATGCGCACATCCAAATCGTTCTTATTCACATTACATATCTTTATCAATGAATTCTGCAAGATCTTATTGAAATCTTCAACTGTTTCATTTTCTTGAGGATGATATGGCGTACCTTTTTGGTGATACATATGGAATTCTTCTAGCAAAGAAGCAATCCTGTAATTCAGAAAATGTGAACCCTTGTCACTCATCAAAATATTAGGACAACGAAACCTAGACAGAATAGAGTCAAATATAAACTTTTGATTTGTAGTTGCGTTGCAATCCTTCACGGGTTGCACCTCAATGTACCTAATCAATTATTTTGTTGACATGATGATGTAGTGCACTCTTATCTCCCTTTCCTAGTTTCTGAATAGGTCCCATAAAATATATTTCCCATTTCTTGAATGCCTGTAACGAGACTTGCGGGTTCTGTGGTAATTCATCCCTTCGTGACGGCTTCCCAGTCCTCTGACAAACATCACATTATGTAGAGTACTCCTTGGAATTTTTGTGCGTAGTTGGCCACCATAACCCAACACGTAGGATATTTTGTGCAGTTTCTCTTCCAACATAATGTCCTCCAACAAGTACTCCATATGCTTCAATGAGGATACTTTGTCTTTCATAATCTGGTACATACTTGCACAAAACATCATCTGAGCCCATTTTATACAAGTTCCCTACAATTAGAGAGAAATCCACAGCCCTGGACACAAATTTATTCTTCTGTTGTGTTGTATATACTTTAGGGGTTACACCTTTTGACAGGAATTGGATGATATCCATAAAATGTTCATCTGCAATGCACACAAAAAATAGTTGCACATCAAACAATCCTTCATCAAGACTTGTAGGTTCTTCGCAATTCTCAATCCGTTAAAGGTGATCGGGTCCAGAATTTAATCTCCTTCCCTGGATTCACAATTAATTCAAATTTATACTCTTCAAATAGTAGTAACACCTACAAATTCCTCGCCCCAACAACATAGGCTTGCTGACTAGGTACTTCGAAGATGAATGGTCTGTATACATTTTGAAGTGCACACCCAACAGATAATGCATAAATTTCTAGAGCGCATATACCATCGCCAACCCTTCGTGCTTCGTGGTTGAATAGTTATTCTTTGTCTTGGACAAATTTCTTCTCGCAAATGAAATCATATTGTCGATATCCCTTGCACTTGGTTGGGTTGATACTGCTCCTAACACTATGCATAACATGTTCACATGTACATGGAATTATTTCTTCCAATCGTGGAATACTAGATTAGGTGTTGTGATCATATTTTCCATCAAAACATCTAAGCTTTTATGGAAATCATGATCCTAACAAAATGTCACATCTTTCTTCAATATTTTCTCCATGGTTGCAATGATCTAAGCATATTCCTTAATGAATTTTATATAGTATCATGTATGGCGTAATGTAGTGTGCAACTATTTTACATTCCTTGGAGGCTCTAAATTGATAATCACTACAATTTTAGAAAGGTCCAACATCAACCCTTTCTTACAAATAACTTGGCCCAAAAGTATTCCATATGGTACAAAATATATACATTCCTTGAGATTTAGGGAAATCTGATACTCCTATAAGTATCCAACATTAACGGAAGACTTGAAACATGTTTTTTAACTAACCCAAACATTGTCTAATCATCAAAGTAGACCTCCAAAAATTTGTGAATAGATTCCTTAAAGGCTACGAATACCACCCTAGAAAAGATCGCAGGGGCGTTCTTGAGTCCAAAGTGCATAACTATATACTGAAAAGAGCCCCATGCTATGGAAAAGGTAGTCTTACTTCAATCTTTTGGCATGAGCTTTATGTCGTGATATCCTGAGAATCCATCTGTAAAAGAGTATGCTTCATGATGACAAACGTTATCCAAGACTTCATATATTAACAACGTAGGGAATGGATCATGTACACAAGCATTGTTAAACTTCCTTAGATCTATGGAGATCTTGATTTTTCCCTTTGTCCTCTTCTCCTAAACCACCATAGGGCTAACCCAATCAGATTCTTTTACATGCTCAATAATTCCTACTGCAAGCATCTTATCCAGTTCTTCGTGCACCTTTTCTTTGTATTTAGGATTCAATTAGTATGAGCGTTTCTTTACTGGCTTCACATCTAGCTTCATATTGTGTAGAAATTTCACCT
>APFE031441504.1:16330-36046 GCA_000404065.3 Pinus taeda
CAAGCATTAACAAACGATATTTTATTATTTTAACAACTTGTTAAAATAATCTAACTGGACTTGACTAAGTTAAACTAAGTCAACTGATTCTCTCATATAGAACTGAACCTTATCTCCTTTAATCAAGGGATAAATTCCTAAATCAAGGGAGAAAATAATTGCATGATCTCACAAAGGCTTCATGTTTAATTTTCCATAATTAATTAGCTCATGGAGATTAATTAATTAATATTTTAAACTGTTGTTAAGACCAAATTCGTTTTTACTTCCTATAGCTAGACCAGGGACTGCTAAAAATAGGAAGGGACCCAGAAATGCTATTTTTAGAACTTTCTATTTTTAGCAGTTTCACCTCTCACCCAATGTGGCCAATGAACTCACTGGAAAAACTGCTATTTTTAGACATGCTATTTTTAGCAGGTCTATTTTTAGCACATTCTAAATTTAACATTTCTTGTTGCACATTTTTCAACACTCCCTCTCAATAAGAGAGGCTTTCTCTCGAACCCGATCCTATAAGTCTAGAATGTTCTGCATGCAACACATCTACCCGGTCCACTTTCTCCAACGACACTTGGAACAAAACCACTCCCAACTGACCACTCTATTAGGCTAGGAACATACTTTGATGCTGAAGCTATACCTGCTACTGACAAGTGCTCCCTCTCTAACATCTGCGCTACTGCAAAATCTCCATGCATCTCGCACCATTGCACACCTCTCTATGCCACCTAGCACTATGCAAAACACTTGTGCCTCTCACATTGCTACAACCCGCTAGCTATGTACTATCCTGGGATTCCCTACAGTGTTGCTCTCTCTGCCGCTCCATCCTCATCTGTCTCTACCCAATCAATCAGTTCCTGCTACTCCACATCAGGGCTCCTGTAGCAAGGTCTCATCCAAGAGGTTGGGTACCTCAAGGATCCTGCCCCTCCTCGTTAGGATGATCACTCTATATCGCCCCACCTCCTACCTGGAGGTATGGTTGCATGTGATCCCTCAGCCCACCTGGCTCGAATTTTCCCCCTACTGGAGGTGTCTACACAAGTAGATGTCTCTACTCGGTCTCCTCTCAGCTTCCCCTATTGTGGCTACTCCACAACCTCTGGAAGCTGCTGCACCAATCATGGCTCCTCCACAATCGTCTGAGACTTCCTCTGGCACTGCATGTTGAGAGGTAATGTAATCTCCCTTACAACCACCAAGTATCTAACCTTTTCCTTGCTACTCAAGGCTTTGCATGCATCTTGTACCTCAAGTGCATAGAGGTTCTTGGCTAGCACACCAATCTATTTCCACTTTCTCGCCGTCACGAAATATTCTAGAAAAGGAGTTGATTTTAAATCACCGATATCTCCCTCATCTGAACTCCGATTCAACTGGTTTTTTTTTTTTCTTTGGGGTATTTTTCTGCAAGGAATCAAAATCTGCTATTTCTTTCTGAAAATTTTGTAGAGAAATTTTCAGATCAGCTCTGCAAACTCTCGGCCCAAAACTCAAAACTTTGAAATCTCTTCTTAGTATACTATTCTCTCCTTGATCACCTGTGCTCCGATACCATGTAGAAATTTTCTACAAATCAACTAGCTCCAATACCATGTAGAAATTTCACCTTGTAGAACAAACTGACATATGCAATGTCCTAAAGCATAATACTTGTTCTACTTCTGCAAAACATTAAGCAGAAGCATAATCGAATTCATGAGCAACATCAAGTAGAAACATGCATAACTGATCAAGAGAAATCAATCACACATAGCACAGAATATATCATTGGGGAAAGCACAAAAATAAAACCCCAACACTGTATTGTCAATCAACTATAAATCCTCTTCACAATACAAAAAGAATCAGCTCAATAGCTATCTTACTCTCTTTTTACTCTGATGATCTTCAATCAGAAGATGAGAATCATGGACTACCTAGGCCTCATTATATAGGCTGTAAGTTGGCTTGACCATACCTGCTATCACCTCAGATCCAACTACATAGTCATAGAAGAAAATAGAATCCTTCCTCATGCAAGGAATACTTACTAGAAATATCCTAGCATCTGAAAGTACATTGTCGCATATTTGCTCTCAGCTAGGTCTCTGAAAGAACCAACATGCAACAATTATCCATGAGTGAATTCTCAGTTATCTAAAATAATAGTGGTCACATGCATGCAAGCATTAACAAACTATATTTTATTATTTTAACAACTTGTTAAAATAATCTAACTGGACTTGACTAAGTTAAACTAAGTCAACTCTCATTATAGAATTGAACGTTATCTCCTTTAATCAAGGGATACATTCCTAAATCAAGGGAGAAAATAATTGCATGATCTCACAAAGACTTCAAGTTTAATTTTCCATAATTAATTAACTCATGGAGATTAATTAATTAATATTTTAAACTATTGTTGCCACATTTAACATACATATCTATCAGAGAATTTCCCACAAAAACATCGACCTCCAAATGCCTTCTAAGAATATAACCATGTATTGACATACCTTACTGCAATGATGCCAAATGTGCGCAAGCTTGAATCACGATTGCCGCAGTTACACAGTTTGGTGTCACGTTTTCTGCCACCATATTACGAAAGAGTATCAAGGCCTCGATGGCCAGCCCATTCTAGACATACCCAAATATCATTATGTTCCATGAAACCACATTCTTGTTTGAAATTTTGTCAAACTAGCGTTGTGCAAACTCTATACTCCCACATTTGGCATACATGTCCATAAGAGAATTCTCCATAGAAATGTCCGAATGAGGGCCTCTTTGTTTTATGTGAACATTTGAGGGTTTCTTCCACGCTCGTTTCAAGACCACGCAGAAATGACTCTTGAAAAAGAGGAATTTTGACATGGAACAATTTAGTACTCATTTTGATTATCAATCACCTTCCACGAAGGAGAGCCTTAGGGAATCCTACATAGTAAGCCATAAACCAGCATTTTTACATAGAACTTGGGGAGTCTGCAATTCTCAATGTGGATTTAGTTTTTCATTTATGTTTTTCAGGCCAAGTTTTATTCGAGTATCTTTTCTCAAATTCCTCTCTTCAGGTAAGAGGCTACATCACATCCTGTGATTTTATGCTCCGTAATTTCCTTTCTTTTAATGGTTTGTTTGCAGCGTTCAAACACTTGATTTAGACTTTCTATTTTTTAACCTCTTTTGAATGGTTTGTAAATATCTTTTATGATCTTCACTTATATTTTAATGATCTGATTCCTTTTTCAATGAAGTGGCTATTGATGAGTTTTGACTTTGGTTTTGGTTTTTCATATCCTCAGTGATCTCAGACCTTCAAGATTCAGGGTTTCCAGTTTGACACGAGCGTTTTTGTTGATAAAATTAAGATGTTCAAGATATGAAAGATCTGTCAATGTGTTTAATTCTAAGCAAAATTCCATGCATAGTTTTTCTAGTGATCTCAGGCCTTCAGGATTCACGGTTTCCTGTTTGATGCACCCATTTATGTTGAGATATTTAAGATGTTCAAGATTTGAAATGTCTGTCAATGTCTTTAATTCTAAGCAAGATTCTGGATTTGTGTTGATTTATATGTGCAGTGGCAATGTCTATCCGCTTGTGATTGCTGCAGATCCATCAGAACCTAATCTGTTTGCCATTGGGTTGACTAGGCATTGTCTCAACACCAGCTTGTAGAAGTTCTTCCATTTTCACATTGTCAACATTGTTATGCCATCCATGTTTGAATAAAAAATCACCTGATTCAGATGTAATTGTTAATTATGATTTAGTTGTAACTTGTTTCTTAAGACTAGACGCCCAGCATGAAACTTAACAGATGCTTTGGTGGACATAATGCTCACTGCTTTCTCGAACTTGGGCCAAATCCAACACATCATCATATCCAAAGATTGGGCTAATTCTAGAGAGATCACAGAGTCATTTAGAAAGTAGATTTTAAAACATCTTGTAGGCACCTGATAATGATCATTCCTTCGATTTGCACTTGAATCTAGCTAACTTAGAGCATTAGCTGCGATGAAATGTTTTATTGGACAAAGAAAACCCTTTCTGATGGACCATTGCAGAATAACTTGATTGGTTAGGTTCTCAACGTTGTACCTCATTGCTTTTTTGACCTTAGGATACCAATCCATGTCATCATATCTGAACTAATATACCGTTCTAATCTGTGTGCCAGTGGTTATACTACATTGAATCAGACAATTCTACAAGATGGGCTGACTTTTGCAGTAAGGCAACTTGGTGATGGTGGTTTGGAAAGGTACAAGGATTTTGAAGCAGAAGCTAAAGCAATCGGTAGGTTTAAACATCCCAAAATTGTTAGCCTCCGAGCTTTCTATTGGGGTATAAAGGAAAAACTGCTCGTTCATGACTACATTCCACATGGAAGCTTGGCAAATGCCTATTATGGTGGGTTCTCTTGTTCTCTAGAGACTATAAAGAATGGATTTCTGCACTTTATGCCTTACGACGTTTTCTTTGCAACATCTGGTGCAAATGCTAGTTTATGATTGGTTCCCTAAATTCATAATAACTACATGCAATATCACTTCCTATATTTAGACCAGGGACTGCTAAAAATAGCAAGGGACCCAAAAATGCTATTTTTAGAACTTCCTATTTTTAGCAGTTTCACCTCTCACCCAATGTGGCCAATGACCTCACTGGCCAAACTGCTATTTTTAGCAAGTCTATTTTTAGCACATTCTAAATTTAACATTTCTTGTCGGACATTTTTCAACACTCCCTCTCAACGAGAGATGCTTTCTCTCGAACTTGATCCTGTAACTCTGGAATGTCTTACATGCAACAGATCTACCTGGTCCACTTGATCCAACAACACTTGGAACAAACTAGGAACAAACTAGGAACATACTCTGATGTTGAAGCTCTACCTACTACTGACACATGCTCCCTCTTTGACATCTGCGCTACTGCAAAATATCCATGCATCTGGCACCATTGCACACCTCTCTATGCCACCTAGCACTATGCAAAACAGTTGTGCGTCTCGCATTGTTACAGCCCGCTAGCTATGTGCTATCCTGGGATTCACTACACTATCGTTATCTCTGCCACTCCATCCAAATCTATCTCTACCCAATCGTTCAGTTCCTATTACTCCACATTGGGGCTCCTGTAGCATGGCCTCATCCAAGAAGTTGGGTACCTCAAGGATCCTGCCCCTCCTCCTTGGGATGATCACTCTATATCGCCCCACCTCCTACCTGGAGGTATGGCTGCATGTGCTCCCTCAGCCCACCTAGCACGAAGTTTCCCCCTACTGGAGGTCAGTGCATGAGTAGATGTCTCTACTCGATCTCCTCTCAGCTTCCTCTATTGTGGCTGCTCCACAACCTCCTGACATTGCTGCACCAATCGCGGCTCCTCCACAATCATCTGAGACTTCTTTTGGCGGTGCATGTTGAGAGGTAATGTAATCCTCCTCTCAACCAGCAAGTATCTAACCTTTTCCTTGCTCCTCAAGGCTTTGTATGCATCTTGTACCTCAAGTGCATAGAGGTTCTTGGCTCGCACACCAATCTATTTCCACTTTCTCGCCATCACAAAATTTTCTAGAAAATGAGCTATTTTTAAATCACCGATATCTCCCTCATCGGAACTCCGATTCAACTGATTTTTTTTTTGATTTTGGGTATTCTTCTGCAAGGAATCCAAATCTGCTATTTATTTCTGGAAAGTTTGTACAGAAATGTTCAGATCTGTTCTATAAACTCTCGGCCCAAAACTCAAAACTTTGAAATCTCCTCTCAGTATACTGTTCTCTCTTTGATTAGCTGTGCTCTGATACCATGTAGAAATTTTCTACAAATTAGCTAGCTCTGATACCATGTAGAAATTTCACCTGTAGAAAAAACCAACATATGCAATGTCCTAAAGCATAATACTTTTTCTACTTCTACAAAACATTAAGCGGAAGCATAATCGAATTCATGAGCAACATCAAGTAGAAACATGCGTAACTAATCAAGAGAAACCAATCACACACAACACAGGATATATCACTGGGGAAAGCACAAAAATAAAACCCCAACACTATATTGTCAATTAACTAGAAATCCTCTTCACAATACAAAAAGAATTAGCTCAATAGCTATCTTACTCTCTCTGTACTTTGATGATCTTCAATCAGAAGATGAAAATCATGGACTACCTAGGCCTCATTATATAGGCTGTAAGTTGGCTTGATCATACTTGTTGTCACCTCAGGTCCAACTACATAGTCATAAAATAAAATAGACTCCTTCCTCATGCAAGGAATACTTACTAGAAATATCCTAGCATCTGATAGTACAATGTCCCACATTTGGTCTCAACTGGGTCTCTGAAAGAACTGACACGGAACAGTTATCCATGAGTGAATTCTCAGCTATCTAAAATAATAGTTGTCAGATGCACACAAGCATTAACAAACTATATTTTATTATTTTAACAACTTGTTAAAATAATCTAACTGGACTTGACTAAGTGAAACTAAGTCAACTGATTCTCTCACTATAGAACTGAACCTTATCTCCTTTAATCAAGGGATAAATTCCTAAATCAAGGGAGAAAATAATTGCATGATCTCACAAAGACTTCAAGTTTAATTTTCCATAATTAATTAACTCATGGAGATTAATTAATTAATATTTTAAACTATTGTTAAGACCAAATTCGTTTTTACTTCCTATAGTTAGACCAGGGACTGCTAAAAATAGGAAGGGACCTAGAAATGCTATATTTTGAACTTTCTATTTTTAGTAGTTTCACCTCTCACTCAATGTGGCCAATGACCTCACTGGCCAAACCACTATTTTTAGACATGCTAGTTTTAGCAAGTCTATTTTTAACACATTCTAAATTTAACGTTTCTTGTTGCACATTTTTCAACACTCCCTCTCAACAAGAGTGCCTATCTCTCGAACCCGATCCTATAACTCTGGAATGTTTTGCATGCAACACATCTACTCGGTCCACTTGCTCCAACAACACTTCGAACAAAACCACTCCCAACTGATCACTCTATTGGGCTAAGAACATACTATCATGTTGAAGCTCTACCTGCTACTAACAAGTGCTCCCTCTCTAACATCCGCGCTACTACAAAATCTCCATGCATCTCGCATAATTGCACACCTCTCTATGCCACCTAGAAATATGAAAAACACTTGTGCATCTCGCATTGCTACAACCCACTAGCTATGTGCTATACTGGGATTCACTGCACTGTTGCTCTCTCTGCCGCTCCATCCACATCTGTCTCTACCCAATTAGTCAGTTTTTGCTACTCCACATCGGTGCTCCTGTAGCATGGTCTCATTAAAGAGGTTGGGTACCTCAAGGATCCTGCCCCTCCTCCTTGGGATGATCACTCTATATCGCCGCACCTCCTACATGGAGGTATGGCTGCATGTGATCCCTTAGCCAACCTGGCTCGAAGTTTTCCCCTACTAGAGGTCTCTGCATGAGTAGATGTCTCTACTTGATCTCCTCTCAGCTTCCCCTATTGTGGCTACTCCGCAACCTACTAATGCTGCTGCACCAATCGTGGCTCCTCCACAATCATCTGAGACTTCTTCTGCCACTGCATGTTGAGAGGTAATATAATCTCCCTCACAACCACCAAGTATTTAACCTTTTCCTTGCTCCTCAAGGCTTTGCATGCATCTTGTACCTCAAGTGCATAGAGGTTCTTGGCTAGCACACCAATCTATTTCCACTTTCCTGCAGTCACGAAATTTTCTAGAAAAGGAGCTGATTTTAAATCACCAATATCTCCCTCATCCAAACTCCAATTTATCCGATTTTTTTTTTTTTTATTTTGGGTATTTTTCTGCAAGGAATCAAAATCTGCTATTTATTTCTGAAAATTTTGTACATAAATTTTTAGATATGCTCTACAAACTCTCAACCCAAAACTCAAAACTTTGAAATGTCCTCTCTGTATATTGTTCTCTCCTTGATCACTTGTGCTTCGATACCATGTAGAAATTCTCTACAAATCAGCTAGCTCCGATACCATGTAGAAATTTCACCTGTAGAACAAACCAACAATGCATTGTCCTAAAGCATAATACTTGTTCTACTTATACAAAACATTACATGGAACCATAATCGAATTCATGAGTAGCATCAAGTCGAAACATGCATAACTGATCAAGACAAATCAATCACACATAACACAGAATATGTCACTGGGGAAAGCACAAAAATAAAACCCCAACACTGTATTGTCAATCAACTGGAAATCCTCTTCACAATACAAAAAGAATCAACTCAATAGTTATCTTACTCTCTCTGTACTCTAATGATCTTCAATCAGAAGATGAAAATCATGGACTACCTAGGCCTCATTATATAGGCTGTAAGTTGGCTTGATCATACCTGTTGTCATCACAGGTCCAACTACATAGTCAGAGAAGAAAATAGACTCCTTCCTCATGCAAGGAATACTTACTAAAAATATCCTAGCATCTGATAGTACACTGTCCCACAATTGGTCTCAACTGGGTCTCTGAAAGAACTGACATGCAACAGTTATCCATGAATGAATTCTCAGTTATCTAAAATAATAGTTGTCACATGCATGCAAGCATTAACAAACTATATTTTATTATTTTAATAACTTGTTAAAATAATCTAACTAGACTTGACTAAGTTAAACTAAGTCAACTGATTCTCTAATTATAGAACTGAACCTTATCTCCTTTAATCAAGGGATAAATTCCTAAATCGAGGGAGAAAATAATCGCATGATCCCACAAAGACTTCAAGTTTAAGTTTCCATCATTAATTAACTCATGGAGATTAATTAATTAATATTTTGAACTGTTGTTAAGACCAAATTCATTTTTACTTCCTATAGTTAGACCAGGGACTGCTAAAAATAGAAAGGGACCTAGAAATGCTATTTTCAAAACTTTCTATTTTTAGCAGTTTCACCTCTCACCCAATGTGGCCAATGACCTCACTGGCCAAACTGCTATTTTTAGACAGATTATTTTTAGCAGGTCTATTTTTAGCACATTCTAAATTTAACATTTCTTGTTGCACATTTTTCAAGACTCCCTCTCAACAAGAGATGCTTTCTCTCAAACCCGATCCTGTAATTCTGGAATGTTTTGCATGCAACACATCTACCCGGTCCACTTGGTCCAATAACACTTGGAACAAAAACACTCCCAACTGATCACTCTGTTGGGCTAGGAACTACTATGATGCTAAAGCTCTACCTACTGCTGACAAGTGCTCCCTCTCTGACATCTATGGTACTGCAAAATCTCCATGCATCTTGCACGATTGCACACCTCTCTATGCCACCTAGCACTATGCAAAACACTTGTGCGTCTCGCATTGCTACAACCCACTAGCTACGTGTTGTCCTAGGATTCACTGCACTGTCGCTCTCTCTACTGCTCCATCACATCTGTCTCTACCCAATCAGTCAGTTCCTGCTACTCCACATCGGGGCTCCTCTAGCATGGTATCATCCAAGAGGTTGTGTACCTCAAGGATCCTGCCCCTCCTCCTTGGGATGATCACTCTATATCGCCCCACCTCCTACCTGGAGGTATGGATACATGTGATCCCTCAGCGCACCTGGATCGAATTTTACCCCTACTGGAGGTCTCTACATGAGTAGATGTCTCTACTCGATCTCCTCTCATCTTCCCCTATTGTGGTTGCTCCACAACCTCCTGAAGTTGCTGCACCAATCATGGCTCCTCCACAATCATCTGAGACTTCTTCTGGTGTTGTATGTTGAGAGGTAATGTAATCTCTCTCTCAACCACCAAGTATCTAACCTTTTCCTTGCTCCCCAAGGCTTTGCATGCATCTTGTGCCTCAAGTGCATAAAGGTTCTTGGCTAGCACACCAATCTATTTCCACTTTCTCGCCGTCATAAAATTTTCTAGAAAAGGAGCTGATTTTAAATCATCGAAATCTCCCTCATCCGAACTCCGATTCAGCCAATTTGTTTTTTTTTTTTTTTGGGGTATTTTTTGTGCAAGGAATCCAAATCTGCTATTTATTTCTAAAAATTTTGCACAGAAATTTTCAGATCTGCTCTGCAAACTCTCAGCCCAAAACTCAAAACTTTGAAATCTCCTCTTAGTATATTGTTCTCTCCTTGATCACCTGTGCTCCGATACTAAAATTTTTCTACAAATCAGCTAGCTCCGATACCATGTAGAAATTTCACCTGTAGAACAAACCGACATATGCGATGTCCTAAAGCATAATACTTGTTCTACTTCTACAAAACATTAAGCGGAAGCATAATCGAATTCATGAGCATCATCAAGTAGAAACATGCATAACTGATCAAGAGAAATCAATCACACATAACACATAATATATCACTGGGGAAAGCACAAAAATAAAACCCCAACACTATATTGTCAATCAACTGGAAATCCTCTTCATAATACAAAAAAAATCAGCTCAATAACTATCTTACTCTCTCTCTACTCTGATGATCTTCAATCAGAAGATGAAAATCATGGACTACCTAGGCCTCATTATATAGGTTGTAAGTTGGCTTGAACATACCTATTGTCACCTCAGGTCCAACTACATAGTCATAGAAGAAAATAGACTCCTTCCTCATGCAAGGAATACTTACTAGAAATATCCTGGCATCTGATAGTACATTGTCCCCCATTTGGTCTCAACTGGGTCTCTGAAAGTACTGACATGCAACAGTTATCCATGAGTGAATTCTCAGTTATCTAAAATAATAGTTGTCACATGCATGCAAGCATTAACAAACTATATTTTTTTATTTTAACAACTTGCTAAAATAATCTAACTGGACTTGACCAAGTTAAACTAAGTCAACTGATTCTCTCATTATAGAACTGAACCTTATCTCCTTTAATCAAGGGATAAATTCCTTAATCAAGGGAGAAAATAATTGCATGATCTCACAAAGACTTCAAGTTTAATTTTCCATAATTAATTAACTCATGGAGATTAATTAATTAATATTTTAAATTGTTGTTAAGACCAAATTCGTTTTTACTTCTTATAGTTAGACCAGGGACTGCTAAAAATAGGAAGGGACCCAGAAATGCTATTTTTAGAACTTTCTATTTTTAGCAGTTTTACCTCTCACCCAATGTGGCCAATGACCTCACTGGCCAAACTGCTATTTTTAGACATGCTATTTTTAGCAAGTCTATTTTTAGCACATTCTAAATTTAACATTTCTTGTTGCACATTTTTCAACAATCCCTCTCAACAAGAGAGGCTTTCTCTCGAACCCAATCCTATAACTCTGGAATGTTTTGCATGCAACACATCTACCCAGTCCACTTACTCCAACAACACTTGGAACAAAAACACTCCCAACTGATCCCTCTGTTGGGCTAGGAACATACTCTGATGTTGAAGCTCTACCTGCTGCTGACAAGTGCTCCCTCTCTGACATTTGCGCTACTACAAAATGTCCATGCATCTGGCACCATTGCACACCTCTCTATGCCACCTAGCACTATGCAGAACACTTGTGCGTCTCGCATTGCTATAGCCCGCTAGCTATGCGCTGTCCTGGGATTCACCGCACTATCACTCTCTCTGAAGCTCCATCCACATCTATCTCTACCCAATCAGTCAGTTCATGTTAGTCCACATTGGGGCTCCTGTAGCATGGTATCATCCAAGAGGTTGGGTACCTCAGAATCCTGCCCCTCCTCCTTGGGATGATCACTCTATATCGCCCCACCTCCTAGCTGGAGGTATGGTTGCATGTGATCCCTCAACCCACCTGGCTCGAAGTTTCCCCCTACGGGAGGTCAGTGCATGAGTAGATGTCTCTACTTGATCTCCTCTCAGCTTCCCCTATTGTGGCTGTTGTTACCAGGAATAGTGTCCACTTGGATGCTGCTATTCCCACTAAGACTGGTAGCTATCTTAGAAACAAACAAGTAAAGTCTACTTTCATTTTCGTTTATGAAAATAGACAAGAGGGGAACCAAGGAGACCAACCTTAGTCTTGCGCTTGATTTCCTCTCCTTCCTGATAGAGCTTTGCCACTTCTTCTTCGTCTGCCCAGCTTCAAAGAGCACCTATGGAATCACAACAACATACTACTATCAAAGAACAAAGATCTATATTCACAAATAACACAGGATCAGATGTGCGTTAACCATACAAATGCATATATAAGTAAACATACAAGAATATGGAGGAAAACTTGAATAGCTTCATAAGTTGAAAAGTAGCAAGAGGATTACAACCATATGTTCTAACCCAGCATCATCCTCCAGCTAGAAAGCCCTTCTTCACCTCAAGTAAATCTTAGATCACCCGACACTATGAATGTACACCAGAAAACCAACAACACTTCTCTATAAGATACAAAATTCTAGCCTCTGGATCTTTGTGATGAGGGATCCATATATAGATGATTGATGGGAGGTGAGTCATCTTCTGGGTTCTTGATTAGTGTCCTCCCTCTCATAGTTCCTGCTTCCACTTGGAGAATCGTGATCTCTTACTCATCCCTGGTCGAAAACAGAGAGGCAAGTGTCAGAGGGGAAGCTTCTAGAAGATTCCATGGTCTTCCACCTCGCATTTTGTCCCTACCATTTGTCCATTCCCGACCATCGCACCCTACAGAGGAGCAATTCAGTATGCATCGCACCTTGTACACTGGGAAGGTGATATGCATCGCACCCTCTGCGCTGGGTTTTTAGTATGGTCCAGTTTTGACCATTTATGAGCAGTTTTTAGTGGAGAACTTCTGGGAGATGATGTAATCAGCTGACCTTGTTCCTTTAGGCAGTGAAGAAACACTTTTAGGGACTTAGGAGCCCTTAGTTTATGGACATTTATCATTGGGGTGCAGTGCCCAAAAATGTCTATAACACCTCCACCTCCACCTCCACCTCATAACACTCATGTGGAGGAGAGTCAGTATGTATGACCACGTGGAACAATAGTTGAGGTAAACTTTTTTATTCTTAAGATTTAAACATTTTCTAAGTAATTTGTATACTAATTATAATGTTCCCTTTCCATTGTGTACACAAACCCATATGCAGAATGATTTTGATGTTACAGTTATGTGGACATGTGAGTGGGATGTTGGGTGTAGAGGCACAAATGATGTGGGTTCATCGATGCAAGCCCCAATCATCGAGCCACAGAAAGGGGATCACCAAACCCATATTCATCAGAGACATGCATTTGGACTCGACTGAGATTAATAGATTCATATATGTAATTAAAAATGTGGTTCAAAATAATTTATTTCCATATTATTTATTTTGTCCAAATAATGATCTAATTAGTTTTAATGTGAAAGTGTGATATTGCAATACCATCTTATGAACACTTACTTTACATGATGAAACTCATATAGGAGTTATAGTGGTACTTAGAGTGGATAGTTTGTATATTTTTCGAATCATTTCATAAGGTACATTCACATGTGATACAAATTTTGTATATTTTCATACATGGATAGTTTATGGATGTACATGAACATTATTTCAGTTTATGGATGTTCATATGATATTTTTAATTTGTATATATCTTCATATGGATAATTTATTGACACATCCATTATTTTAGTTTATGGGTTTGTATTGATCTTGTTTATGGATGTTCATTCATTTTTGAAGTTTATGGATTTGTTAAAATTATTTTGCTAGTTTAAATATTTTTCTATATAGTATAACTTTTATTACAAAATATAATAATTTTGATTTCTAGTTACATTGACTAAGAAAATAAGTAAAATGTTAAGTTACGATGAAATTCACTTTTATACCTAAAATGAATTAAAATATGTGATGGTTGAATTAAAAAACATAAATAGGATGGAAATAAGTTTCAAATTCAATTTTAAAAGATGTCTAGTAAATAACAAATAAGTCATGTTCAACTTTATTTATTTTGAGGTCATCTACAAGAGCGTAGTCATTATATGATATAAGTACAATATTACTATGATGCAAGTCACTTTGATACTTAAATTGAAAAAAAAAAATATCATGTATCAATTTAATATTGAACATGGAAAGAATTACAATCATGCTTCATATTGAATTGTAGAAAGTGTTGTTTTAGTGCAATCAACATGTATGCTATTACAATTCAATAATAAAATAAATTATTTGTATTCTAAAGTCATCAATATTATAATAAAAAATCTATATATACCATTGCATGGTCAACATTTTTAAATATTTCAATCAATTTCTTATCTCAAAGTTCAATTAAAAAACACAAATACGATTGAAATAAGTTTTATTCAATTTTAAATGATGCCATGTAAACAAAAAATAAATTTTATTCAATATTATTTCTTTTGAGATTATCTACAAGAGCTTAGTCATAACATGATATAAGTAAATCATATTGAAATTTAATATATAGGTCAAAAATCAATACATGGCAACATTTCTGTAATTTTATATAATGTTATCAACTTTCCTATTTTACTTAGTTATCCAAGTATTTCAATCAATTCCTTATGATTGAAATAAGTTTTATTCAATTTTTAAAAACTCAAATTTGATTGAAATAAGTCTATTCAAATTTAAAATATGTGGAGATGTAAAAGTTATAAATATAATTTTTATTCGATTTTATTTCATTGGAGGTTATCTACAAAAGCTTAGTCATAATGCATGTCGTCATTAATTTTTTTGTGCTTACACTAAAGTCAATGCACAATGTTAATATAATTACCTTGAAATTAATGTACACCATACATCTAGTTACATCAAATGAGAAATCAACATCTTCACTGAAATCAATACATCTAATGCAAGCAATCAAATAGGGTGAGGAATCAACATCTACACTAAAATAATTGCATCTAATGCAAACAATCAAATAGGATTAGAAACCAACATCTACACTGAAATCAATGCATATAATCCTACAGGAAATCAAATAGGATTATAAATCAACATCTACACTAGAATCAATGCATCTAGTGCAAGCAATCAAATAGGATTAGCAATCAACACCTACACTGAAATCAATGCATCTAATGCAAACTCAATCAAACAAGAATATAAATTAACATATTTAATGAAATCAATGCATCTAATGCAAGAAATTAAATAGAATTAGCAATCAACATCTACATAAAAATCAATGCATCTAATGCAAGAAATCAAATGCGATTAGAAATCAGCATTTGTACACTAAAATCAGTGCATCTAGTGCAAACTCAATCAAGAAAGATTATAAATTAACATATTTAATGAAATCAATGCATCTAATGCAAGCAATGAAATAGAATTAGAAATCAACATCTACATCAATGCATCTAATGCAAGAAATCAAATAGGATTAGAGATTAGCATTTGTACACTAAAATCAGTGCATCTAGTGCAAGCAATTTTCTTCATTTTCTCTCGCCCCTTCATTTATATCAATATCTCCCTCCATCTCTCTTTATTTGTATCTATATATCACCCCCGAAACACACAAGCTCTATCTCTTAATATATATCTATCTCTCCCATCCTCCCTCTATCTCTCTCATTTTCCCTCTCTCCCACTTCCATCTATATCTCTATCTTCGTTTGTCTCTCCTTCTTCATCTCTCTATATTGCCCCGCAAATATACACATTATTTCTCCATATCTATCTATATATTCCTCCCTCTCCCTCTCCCTCTCCCTCTCCCCCTTCTCTCCCTCTCTCTCTCTCTCTTCCCCTTCTCTCCTTCTATCTCCCCTTCAATCTCTTTTCCCTCTATTTCCTCTTCTCTCTCTCTCTTCTCTCTCTCTCTCTCTTCTCTCTTCTCTCTCTTCTATATATATTATATTTATATATATGTCTTTCTTCTATTTCCTTCTCTTCTTCCCTTTTTCTTCACCTCCTTCCTCCACTCTCTATCTTCTTCTCTCTCTCTTTCTCTCTTTGTCTCAACTTTGTTATCTCCTCCCTCTATCTCATTCTCTCCCTTCTCTTGCTCTCTTTTTGTATTTCTTCTCAACCCAAACGTCACACTCTTATCCATCTCTCTTGTCACTTCCTCTCTCTCTCTCTCCACCTTTCTCTCTTTATATATGTCTGATATTTTTCCTTCCCTATCTTTTCCTCCAAATCCATCTTTGGAGATCTCTCTCTTTCTCCTCCATTATCTGCTCTCCTCCCTCTCTCCATCTTTGTGTCTCCCTCTTTCTCTCTCTTACCCTTCTCTCCCTCTCTCTCTCCTCTATATTTCAAAAAATTTAAAATACTTTGACAATTAAAATATTATATTTAAATAAATAAAAATTATATCATACAATAATTTAATTTTCTATATAATACATATTGTACATTCACCTAGACAGAAAATGAAAAAATTCTATGGAAATATTTTCTAAAGTTTTCTAAAATATTAATGTTTTGTGACCCACCCATATACCATTGCATGGTCAACTTTTTTAAATATTTCAATCAATTTCTTATCTCAAAGTTCAATTAAAAAACACAAATAGGATTGAAATAAGTTTTATTCAATTTTAAAAGATGTCATGTAAGCAACAAATAAGTTTTATTCAATATTATTCCTTTTGAGATTATCTACAAGAGCTTAGTCATAACATGATATAAGTAAATCATATTGAAATTTAATATATAGGTCAAAAAACAATACATGGCAACATTTCTGTAATTTTATATAATGTTATCAACTTTCCTATTTTACTTAGTTATCCAAATATTTCAATCAATTCCTTACGATTGAAATAAGTTTATTTCAATTTTTAAAAACTCAAATTTGATTGAAATAAGTTTTATTCAATTTTAAAAAACTCAAATTTGATTGAAATAAGTCTATTCAAATTTAAAATATGTGGACATGTAAAAGTTAGTCATAATACACGTCGTCAATAATTATTTTGTGCTTACGCTAAAGTCAATGCACAATGTTAATATAATTACCTTGAAATTATTGTACACCATACATCTAGTTACATCAAATGAGAAATCAACATCTTCACGGAAATCAATACATCTAATGCAAGCAATCAAATAGGGTGAGGAATCAAAATCTACACTAAAATCATTGCATCTAATGCAAACAATCAAATTGGATTAGAAATCATAATATACACTGAAATCAATGCATATAATCCTACAAGAAATAGAATAGGATTATAAATCAACATCTACACTGGAACCAATGCATCTAGTGCAAGCAATCAAATAGGATTAACAATCAACATCTACATTGAAATCAATGCATTTAATGCAAACTCAATCAAACAAGATTATAAATTAACATATTTAATGAAATCAATGCATCTAATGCAACAAATCAAATTGGATTAGAAATTAGCATTTGTACACTAAAATCAATGCATCTATTGCAAGCAATTTTCTTCATTTTCTCTCCCCCTTCATCTATATCAATATCTCCCTCCATCTCTCTTTCTTTGTATCTATATATCACCCCCCCTCCCCCAAACAAACAAGCTCTATCTCTTAATATATATCTATCTCTCCCATCCTCCCTCTATCTCTCTCATTTTCCCTCTCTCCCACTTCCATCTATATCTCTATGTTCGTTTGTCTCTCCTTCTTCATCTCTCTATATCCCCCCGCAAACATACACATTATTTCACCATATCTATCTATATATTCCTCCCTCTCCCTCTCCCTCTACCTCTCCCTCTCCCTCTCTCTCTCCCCCTTCTCTCCCTCTCCCTCTCCCTCTCTCTCTCCCCCTTCTCTCCCTTTCTCTCTCTATCTTCCCCTTCTCTCCTTCTATCTCCCCTTCAATCTCTTTTCCCTTCTATTCTTCTCTCTCTCTTTTCCTTTCTCTCTATATATGTCTTTCTTCTTACCTCCTCTCTCCCCATCCAACTCCATCTCTCTCTCTCTCCCTCCCTCTCTTCCTTCATCTCTCTCTCGTCTCCGTCCCTTCTCTCTCTCTCCCTCTCTCTCTTTGTCCTCCAACTTTGTTACCTATCTCCATCCCTCTCTCATTCTCTCTACCACTTCTCTCTGTCTCTCCTTCTTTGTCTTTCTATCTCACCCCCAAACATACACACTCTTTATCCATCTCTCCCTTGTCACTCCCTCTCTCTCTCTCTCTCCACCTTTCTCTCTCTATATATGTCTTGATATTTTTCCCTCCCCATATTTTCCTCCAAATCCATCTCTGGAGATCTCTCTCTTTCTCCCCCACTATCTTCTCTTCTCCCTCTCTCCATCTTTGTGTCTCCCTCTTTCTCTCTCTTACCCTTCTCTCCCTCTCTCTCCCCTCTGTATTTCAAAAAATTTAAAATACTTTGACAATTAAAATATTATATTTAAATTAATAAAAATTATATCATACAATAGTTTAATTTTTTATATAATACTTATTGTACATTCACCTCGACAGAAAAAGAAAAATTTCCATGGAAAAATTTTCTAAAATTTTTTAAAGTGTTAATGTTCCAGCTTCTCCATCATAGATACATAGAGCACTTCATTTCTTCCAATTGAAACTCTTTAGGTTTTATTTCTTAGGTAACTTTAGGTTATGATTAAGGATTTCTAAAAATATTATATTTTATTATTTTAGATTTAATAAAAAAGTTAGGTTTGATAAAATCAACATATTGAGTCAACTTGTATGACTCTTTTTATGTTAATGACTCTTTTGCTAACATATATATCAACCACATATGTTAATGTGGTTGTGCTAGTATTTATTTTAATATAACCAATTTATATTTATATTAAAGTTAATATTATATTCATCAAAAAATAGTAAATTTAATAATATTAACATTGAAATATATTAATATTAAACTTTAGTATTAATATCATATTTCCTAGTTTAATTTAATAATAGTAAAAAAAATTAATATTAATAAAGTTTCTACATGACATGATAACAAAAAATATAATAAATTTTGAAATTTTAATGTGGTAAAAAAATTTGTGGAAGGTAAATTTATGATCCACTCAAAATCAAGGTATATGATAAGGTATATTTTGAGCACAAAGAGACATGCTTACACATTGCCCCCATATTGGGTTGTACAATGTGCATCTTTGCGCCATAACATAAATAAATAAATAATAATAAAAATAATAATAATGTTGTTAGTAACATAGATGCAGTTGAATTTTTAGTTTTAGTAAAATACTACCATATCAACTTGGTTAAATTATTGATGGGTTAAATTTTAGATCTTTATTGATTCTAAAATCTAAATTATGGGATTTAGTTAACCATGTAATTGACTCGATCTAGCCCACTTCTGCAAAATTTTATGCAACGCCATTTTGATTTTATGCGACACCATTTTTTAGCCTAGCAGACTAAGGAAAAAATTGTCCTTAGGTGGCCAAGTTGATCATGTTGGATTCATGAAGGAATCTTATACCCAATGGCATCTCAGTTTGACATTTTCGAATTCATATGATATTTTTCAACTAATTTCTTTTAAGCATAATGTTTGATATTTTTTTGGATAGTTTTAAAAAGGTTGAATAAAAACTCAATATCATAAACTATACACAGTGAACAAATTTCAAAAAATATCACTATCTCACTTTACATGTCCTCTTCAAAAGGGTGCTCAATTTTTCAATTTATTTAATAGTTGAAAAAATACCTTACTTGAACACTTGTCTGCAAAATGCAATTGAAATATTACTTTGCCAACTTCCAAAACTAATAAAAATATAATTTTGCATAAAAATACATTTTAAATATGAAAAACTTAGCCCTCTCCCTATAGATCATGCTCTTATA